>RXON01001453.1:0-89225 GCA_009667805.1 Leptobrachium leishanense
ATGCGGGTCTGATCTCAGTAACCTTACACTCAGGTCTAGCTGGGATTGTGACCGGAATAACGAGACGGCGCCATGTACCGGAGGCTTCAGACATGTTCCTGGATGTAAACACGGCTTCAGACATGTTACTGGATGTAAACACGGCTTCAGACATGTTACTGGATGTAAACACGGCTTCAGACATGTTACTGGATGTAAACACGGCTTCAGACATGTTACTGGATGTAAACACGGCTTCAGACATGTTACTGGATGTAAACACGGCTTCAGACATGTTACTGGATGTAAACACGGCTGGTAATGATGTTTCTGTATCAGAGGATTTCAAAACTGTTTCCTGGTCAGGAATAAATCAGAGACGCCCAGAAACACCAGAGAGATTTCAGGATTATCCTCAGGTTTTAAGCTCCAGGAGTTTCTCCTCAGGGCGACATTACTGGGAAGTGGAGGGCAGTGAATCAGGGGGGTGGGTGGTCGGGATGACCTATCCCAGTATAAAGAGGAGGGGAGAGCAGTCAAGGATTGGATTTAATATCAAGTCCTGGGGTTTGGAGAGGTGTGATAATAAAATGTATTATATGAGACATGACAGTAAAAGAATCCCGTTACCTCACTCCCCTTCCTGTCATAGATTGGGGATATTCCTGGACTATGAGGTCGGACGTTTGTCCTTTTATGAGCTGTTTGACCTGATCAGACACTTACACACCTTCACTGCCGCCTTCACCGAGCCGCTCCATGCTGGATTCTGTGTATATGGGGATAATTCCTGGGTGAGAATTTAAGGAATTTGGGGATTTTGTGTCAGTTAAAATGATTTCTAGGAGTGAAAACTCTTTAACCCATAGACTGGGGCGGACTGACCCATCGGGCACTGCACGAGGGCCCGCGGGTCGTAGGGGCCCAGTTTTGGCCAGACACAGTGTGTGGGCCCGCTGGTTTTAAGGTCCCATCAACGAATGATGCCTGCCGCCTGTGTCTGCCATCGGGGGCCCTGCGGTGCGGCACACGCCACTCTGTGCACGCGCCGCAGCTTGCCTGCCTCCGCTACTCCCACACGCCACGTGATGCCACGCGATGCTCTCTAATCTCGCTGTATGGTGCCACCCCCTCACAGGGGCGTACCTAGGGGGCGGGGCGGCCCGCACTGGGTGGCACCACCCCCTAGGGTGACACTAAAAAAATATATATTTTTTTACTTTTGCAAAGTATTTTAGCAGGAAGGATACATTGAGATTTCACAAATTTTCAAGTATCTCCTAGGTAGGCAAGGCCTAGGCTTTCACTTTCCTGGAGGAACCTCACCACTAAATTGGTTACTCATAGATATTTTTTTCTTCTTCTTGCATTTTTTTTTTTTATGATTTTTCAGAACGCTTATTCATCAACATTTTCATATGTGAATCTATCATTAACACTTTGTTATCTGTATGGCATGCTTAACACTGCTAGATATTGCATCTTTCAGAGAGGCTTTGTAGAAGCAAAAAGAACCAGCACTCCTTATTGATACCATTATCCCACTTCCAAGAGTGAAACTGGAAGGATCTGCCATTTTGACACTGACCTACATGATGTCACGCACATGCTCAGTACTGCCAGTGGCGGCCATCTTGTTTTTCCATACTGGGACCCAAATTTTAATTTTCACTCCTAGCTATATATAGACAAGACATGTTTACAGCGATACACGAACTGAGGAAGCGTTTTTTTTATCTGCGAAACGCGTTTTAGTGTACATGCTATTTGTATTCATTTATTTGGTTATATATAGATTTTAAAGGAATAAAAAACGTTTTAACCACGATTGTGGGCGGTTTGTCCTCTACATTAAGACTGCTGAGTCTGCACTCTAAAATAAGGTGCCTTTTAAACCCTGGAAAACCAGTTACCTACTCCATGGGAAGGATAAGGATGCTGTGATCCTGGGACTACCGGAAACCTTGAGGCTGACCACTCTTCTATGCAGTTAAGGGAAAACTGGCATTCCCCATTCAAGTTGCCAGCTGCAATCCCGTCTAGTGTCTGATTTTGAGACACCACCTCATGTGAGTGCAATTTTTTTTCCCTTCATAATGACACTCATGTTTAAACTGTACTGTCCTATGCCTTGTCCATGCTTTTTATCTTTGATGCAATAAGCATTTTACCCTTATTTCTCTTCCACCCTTACCTTTCTCTTAAGTTACCTTTACTTCTCTCCAACAACCCAAACCCCCCTCCCCGCCCCCGCTCTCCCCATAAATAAAACAACGACAAAAGTATTGGCGGTTTGAAAAGGTCACGTCTTTTATTTATTAATTAAGGCCAAAAAATCATTGCCTTTGTGGCAGAATTATCAGCGATCCTCGCTTTCTTGGAATAGGTAACACCAGATAACACTGGTACCATAGATCCAGCCAGATAACACTGGCAACCGCAATGCACCACCAGCATTGCCCAGAAATAGCAGCCGGCCCCACGTGGCTAAGTTAGCGCGGCCACACGCTGCTATCTTTATAGCAGATAGCAGACCGAGAGGATCTGCAAACCAGGAGGCACCTGTGCTTGGCCGCACAAACCACCACACACACCCCCTAACCTACAGACCCTCCCCCTCTATCGCCTCTCCACGTGCCAGGGCCGCATATTTCACCGGCTGAAATAACTGTCCATATAATCCCTCAGCTTTGGCCGCAAAAAAACACAAGCTGGCTTCATGTAACATGGTGAAATTACCTGACTGCACCTCAACTAACCATGTCTTTACTCAAAAACAATCCCCCCGGCTTTGGCCGCAAAAAAACAGCAGCCGAAGTAACTGCCAATACAATCCCCCAGTTTTGGCCGCAAAAAAACACCAGCTGGCTTCATGTAACATGGTGAAATTACCTGACTGCTCCTCGACTAACCATGCCCATATCTAAAGCAATCCATCGGCTTTGGCCATAAAAAACACCAACCGGCTTCCTGCGACATGGTATGACTCCATATGGGAACCCACGGGCAGTCTTGAAATGACTGGCGGAATCACCACTTCATTTGCCCCTATCCGTGGTCAAGCTGCTCTCTGACGACGTGACCTTTTCGACTCGGTAAACAGGCAGTAACCTAAAAAATAGGGTGGGTAGGGTGGGAAAAAGAAAAAGGTTAGACTGATTTTTCTGTCCCTTGCTTTCCCTTTTTTATTACCCCTGCCCCTCCCCTTTCTGTTATCTGCCCCGAGACCCAATCCCAGCAATAATCCTAAAACAAAAGGGGGACCAATTGTAACTTCTCCCAACTTTGTACTTTTTCTTAAACAGGGAAATTGCTTAAGCTTCTTAGTTCCCATTCAGTCTCTCGTCAGTACTAAGCATTTTACCCTTATTTCTCTTCCACCATTACCTTTCTCTTAAGTTACCTTTACTTCCCTCCAACAACCCAAAGGAGTGTCCCGGAATCCGTACTCTCTTGGCCCATTCTGAAAGAAACCCAAAAACAAACAGAAGCTATTAACGCCCAAAATACATACCAACTTTTATAGCAACTGAAATTAACCAAACCTTAATATAGAAAAAAGATTTATTTATTTATTTTAATTATTATTTTTGTCCCCCCCCCTCATTTCTGCAGCGGACTCACATAATGCCTATACGCAGCCAACTTTCATCTCCACATGTTTTAATATGCTCCTTAGGGTAACCCGACTGCGCTGCCGTGGTGGCTGCACCCATTCTGAGAGAATGCGGGGCAATGCAATCCTCTAGGGAGAGGTATTAGCAGTAGGGAAAGGGAAGTGCTCATGCCATTGTACAGAGCACTGGTGAGACCTCACTTGGAGTACTGTGTGCAGTACTGGAGACCGTATCTCCAGAAGGATATAGACATCTTAGAGAGGGTTCAGAGAAGGGCTACTAAAATGGTGTACGGCTTGAAGGAGATAAGTTACCAAGAAAGGCTTAATGATCTTAACATGTATAGCTTGGAAAAAAAGACGAGACAGAGGAGATATGATAGAAACATTTAAATACGTAAAGGGAATCCACAAGGTAGAGGAAGGGAGTATATTTAAAAGGAAACAAAGTAGCAAAACAAGAGGACATAGTCTTAGATTAGAGGGGCAAAGGTTTAAAAGTAACACCAGGAAGCAGATTTTATGCTTCACTTGATTGCTTCATATTTACTCGCTGCTATTTTCAAACAGGTTTGCAAATCTGTATTTTTTTACATTTCTGTTCTAATGCACACATAAAGTGCTTTATTACCCATTATCTTTGTGCACTCCCACACTTTATAGCACATTTATACAATTTTGCATATTTAGTACTGCATTGGACAATTTGCAAGTGTAGCGCTCACCCCCGGAGGAGCCGCTGAATAAACCTCGGGATAGTCTCACCGCACTAGGAAATAACTATACACCAGCACTGGTGTGGATTTTTCTATATTATAATCTTTACTGATCCCAATAAAGCAGCAAATAATACGCATGTACGGTATTTGAGTAACAAGAATTCGTAACGCGGGGAAAACACGCAGCGGTAAAAGAAACCGGTTAACCCCCGCAGTTCTGGTGTGTAAGTTGCGTGAAAATAGCTAAAAAATATATATGTGTGTTGTCTAGGGTACCCGGGTACTGTGTTCAACTGGCTAGTGAATGAAACAAAACAATCTTCGACTAGTCACCGTTGGGGCCCTTAAAGAAACAATTAAACAAGTACGCAATGTTCTGCGTTTTCACCAGGCCGAAGCCTTCTCACCCATCTGGTGTAACTGCTTGTCCTGGACCGATGAACGCTGGAGAAAGAGATCTCTATCAAGAGGATCTGTCCTCGCTGCCACTTGGAACCCGATGCTGTTAACGCCTGCACTCCTCTCCAGTTTGCAGTCTCTCCTCACACAATGTCCCTCTTCTCCCAAACCGCACTTTGTCAAGAACAGTTCAGTGCAGTACACAGCTGGCCGATGCACACGCTCTCTCCGATCACTGCAACAATGGATGCCGCCGTCTCTCTGCGCTCCAACTCTGCCAGGATCCCAGAGGTGTCACCTGCGACTGTTCTCTCTCACTGCTCGCTCTGTTCTGTCAAATGCTCAGGGAACAGCATGATCTCTAACACGACTGTAGCAACATCCGCACTCCGGCCTGGTTTTAATCCTGACAACCCCAGCGTGTGTCCTACGTCTCTCGTGGCTCAGCTCACCCTGCCCATGCCTTGCACGAGGCTGCTGATCTCTTTCCTCTTCCTTGTACCACCCACTTCCTGTCCTCACACAACGGGTGATGGTAGATGTAGTTCGGTATTGTCCAGCATAGTCCACAATGTCTCTGTCTCCCTCTGGTGGCAGCAATAGTTCAATGCAACAGAATACAGTCTTTTAAAGCAGCGCTACACAAGTTTTGCACATTTCTATTTTTTGGCGAGTTTGCGTTTTTCCAAATTTTAGAACTGCCTGCAACAGGTTTGCAAGTTTGCACATTCATTAATTTTATTATTTTGTGGTTTTGCACAGATGTGATGCTTCACTTTATTGTTTCATATTTTCTGACAGGTTTTGCAAGTCTGTGTTTTCTTTCGTTCCTGTTTTTATAGTACACATAAAGTGTTTTATTATCCATTGGCTTTGAGCACTCCACACTTCATAGCACATTTATATAACGTTTTGGTTATCAGTTATACCAGTACATCTGTGCTTTTGCTGCTTATTTTTTAATTTACATACAGATTAAGTCGGTATCACCACAGTCTCTCTCACAAAGAACCACTAAGTGGCGCCAGAGGTGCAGCTCTTCTCCCCTTCCTAAGTGTCTACCTGAGACAATTAAAACTTAACTTTTATTTGATCGAAAATAAACACGAAAAATAAACAAGCCAATTGTCAAAAGATTAAACCCAATAAAGTGCTAAATGAACCATCACCTTAAAAAAACTGTATAAAACCAAAAATGGTGGCAGCAGATAATAATAGGAAATATGTATATTTCTGCAGTCAATAGTAATCAATATTCACTACAATGTAACATATAATAAATTGACTGCATAATTTCCAACTAATAACAAGTAGAAAATTTGCCACTGGCATGCACACCGCGACAAGAGACGAGGGTACCGGTAAATTCTGAGGTTATCAATAAACAAACCATAAGGTTGTCAGAATACAGAGTGTTAGTTTGAAAAGTGTACAGAGAGAGTCAGATGCGTGCTCATAGCGGTATATATACGGTCGCAATTGCCCAACAGCATCTAGACGAAATCTATCAGCGTATGATTGCTGAGCAACGGTCCCTGTCTAATAATGCATCCGACGCGCGTTTTGACAAGAATGGCTCGTCAGGAGTAGGGATTAGGGATGAGCTGTTCGATCGGTTTGGAGTTCGATTCGAACTTTGGCAGTTTTGGCAAAAGTGGAACTTTTTGGGGTGTTCGCCAAAAGTTTGATAAAAAAAATAGATTTTTTTTTTTAAAAAAAAATGCTTAAAAAATCCTAAAAAATCTAAAGATAAAGAGACTCTTTACTGCAGAATATTTTAAGCAATGGTTTATTAGATATTGAATTAAAATGGGAATATTTTTAACATTGAAGCCTATGGGATAAAACATTCTTGTTGCTAAAACATCAGGCAGACGAGGCCCTCTAAATCAGGCACTGTAGAGGGCAGCCCACCGGAGCCTCCCTCCCAAGGACCCCTTGACTTGAGGAGCATGCGGCCGCAAGATTACAGAGCTGCGACTGTGCGGGCTGGCCAGCCGGGTGCATGTGGCAGAGAGAGGTGGCGCAGGGATTCCAGGGAGGGAGCCACGGCAGACCCCCCTTCCGCCCAACCAGGATCCAGGGAGCCCCCACTGACCACCAGTCTAAGGTAAGGCGACACATTTTGAACAAAAAATAAAATCCGAGGACATTTTTAAATGTTCCCAGCAACATAAAATAAAACTTTTTTTTTCGTTCTAATACTCACCTGATTCCTGGATCCACAAATTGTAGAGGTGCTGCCCGGCAGTGTGCGGAATCATATGCTGCATTAATTATACTGTAAGGCTGGGTTCACAACTGCGTTTTTTTTACGCGCGTAATACGTGCGTTTTTTAACGCGCGTATCGCCCAAACGTAAAAAATATGCGAACGCGCATTGCAGTGCGTTCACGGCAATAAACTGTAGAGTGAACGCGCTGCAATCCGCCCCAAAGAAGCTCCTGTACTTCTTTGGGCGTAGGACGTTTTACAGCGCGTTCCTGCGCGCTGTAAAACACCCAGGTATGAACGGGTCCCATTGCAAATAATGGGATTTCCCTGTTTATGCGTTTTACAGCGTACAGGAACGCGCTGTAAAACGCTTAGGTGTGAACCGGGCCTTAAGGTGCTGCCCGGCAGTGTGAGGATTCATATCCTGCATTTAAGGCTGGGTTCACACCTGCAGTTTTTTTACCCACGCAATACGTGCGTTTTTTAACGCACGTATCGCGCAAACGTAAAATGGATAAACGGCTTTAATGTGGATAAGTGCAAGATAATGCACCTGGGGCGTAAAAACCCAAGGGCTGAATATAGAATATTTGATACAGTCCTAACCTCAACATCTGAGGAAAGGGATTTAGGGGTTATTATTTCAGAGGATCTAAGGGTAAGTAGTCAATGTAATAGAGCAGCAGGAAATGCTGGCAGAATGCTTGGAAATGCTGGCAGAAGGCTTGGTTGTGTAGGGAGAGGTATTAGCAGTAGAAAAAGGGAAGTGCTCATGCCACTGTACAGAGCACTGGTGAGACCTCACTTGGAGTACTGTGTGCAGTACTGGAGACCGTATCTCCAGAAGGATATAGACATCTTAGAGAGAGTTCAGAGAAGGGCTACTAAAATGGTGTACGGCTTGAAGGAGAAAAGTTACCAGGAAAGGCTTAATGATCTTAACATGTACAGCTTGGAAAAAAGACGAGACAGAGGAGATATGATAGAAACATTTAAATACGTAAAGGGAATCCACAAGGTAGAGGAAGGGAGTATATTTAAAAGGAAACAAAGTAGCAAAACAAGAGGACATAGTCTTAGATTAGAGGGGCAAAGGTTTACAAGTAACATCAGGAAGCATTATTTTACTGAGAGGGTGGTGGATACATGGAACAGTCTTCCGGTAGAAGTGGTAGAGGCCAAAACAGTGATTGAATTTAAGCAAGCATGGGATAGGCATAAGGCTATCCTAAACAAAAGATAAATCCAGGTAAAGTATCCATGTAATTGGGCGACTAGATGGGCCGAAAGGTTCTTATCTGCCGACATTTTTCTATGTTTCTAATTCTTCTTCTTACAAATTTGGTTACTTAAATCATTTGCGTTTGGATTGTAATATGAGCTGGTTTGAGCTGGTTTTGTTATAACAACTACTATCGCTCTGTGCCCCTGTCTGGTATATTCCACTGCTTGTTACTGCTAGTGCGCTTCCATCCTGCCATACACTATAGCGCAGTAATATTTGGGTGCACTGCCACTGACGCCTATATTACCAGATTCATATAATTTTAATATTGGACCGCAGGGTCCAACCCTGCACTCTTCCACAATACCACAAAAGGGTTACGGTGTGAAGGCACTTGCTGCCACCAAAGGCACATTATTTGGGTGCACTGACGCTTTTACAAGATCCATATCTTTTTAATATAGGACCGCATGGTCCAACCCTGCACTCTTCCACAATACCACAAAAGGGTTACGGTGTGAAGGCACTGTTGCCGACACTAAGGCTAGGGTCAGACGAACGCAGTATTAACATGCGTTTAGCCGCACTTAATCATGGCCGTAGTAGCAGCAAATGACGTCCAATGGCGGGCAACATACGAGAACGGCCGCACGAAAGTGCGGCCTCGCAAAGCAAGTGGCAAACAAATGCATTTTTTTGAGAACGTCAAACCGCTAGTACTGACGTACAGAGTGCGGTGCGTCCGCATAGCGGCGTGTGTGCGTGATTAGGAGACGTCAGACCCCGCTCATGTCCGGCCAACATAATGTCCACACACCCAAAGTTTCCTGGTTTGGATCCGTAAAAAATCATGGCCGAAATTGCGCATCGTATGACCTCTATCTCGTATTCTGTGAAAAAATACGTCCATTCGTTCGAATGCACTTTTTCACGGACAACGCAAAAAAAATGCGTTCGTCTGACCCTAGCCTTAAGGTCAAATTTTAGAGCACCTATTGTTACTTTCATCCAAAGCCTGCATAAGTTTCACCATAATTTAGCCAAAAAATCACTAAACTTGTTCTGCGCGTCATAAAATGTCTTTTCATACAGGCTGCCGCCCCAAGCAGTTGTTTATGAATTGATTAAAGGAAAAGCATTTACTGTCATTTGAAATGTTTTTTTTTTTTGTTTTTACATATTTCTATACATCCTAGAAATCCGCCACTTCACGGTCAGGTTATGGGGACCTCCTAGTCATGATATTTGAAGGAATTTTTCATTTTTATTTTTAACCCTTATTTCATGGAAAACTCACTGTTCCTTTAAAAACGTTTTTTTTTTTACTTTTTGTCCTAGTTTCCTGTCCCCCAGGGCACTACCCGGACCCCCATACACCATTTATGGCAAATATCTAGCATAAATGCCCTCTTGGAGGGCACTCTAAAAATCGAACTTTTGAGTCCCATTGACTTGCATTGAGTTCGGTTCGTGTTCGAGTTCGAACTCGAACTTTGGAAATTGTTCGAGTTCGAATGCGAACCAAACACGGGGGTGTTCGGCTCATCACTAGTAGGGAACGAAGGCGGAGTCAGCCGGCCATGAGAGCAGTCGCATAGTGCCTGAGCTCCGGTGAATCCCGCTGCCGTTCACAAACCTGACCACCTACAACCAGCTCAACAAGCCTTATTAAGCACTCCTAGGACTCAGGGAGTACCATGAAGTCCTCAAAGAAAAACCCCTGCGAGGAATTGCAAGTTGCGCCGATTTTTGTAACAAGACACAAGGCCGCAGGAGACTCCCAAGATGGCGGCGGCCGGGCCACGTCTCCCTCTCCTTCAACCGAGGGCACTGCAGAGGCGACTGACCCAGCTACCAGGCAAGATATACAACATTTAAAAGATTTTATTGCGCTGGAACTGGGAAAAACAACGAAAGCCCTCACAGCTGAGGTGCATGCAATTGGCTTGCGTACAGGACATTTGGAGGAGAAAGCAGACCATATGGCGGCTTGTTATAATATGGCGGCACAGAGAATGGATGATATGTCTGATCGAGTAGCGCACATGGAAACTGCATTAGAAGACCTTTCAAACCGCTCCCGCAGAAATAATGGCCGACTAAGAGGCCTATCGGAGGATATCACTGCTGAACATCTTGATGCCACGCTGCGTGAAATTGCGCAGCGACTGCTGCCTCATCTCTCGGCCTCACGGCTCATGTTGGACATAGTTCATAGAGCGTTGGGCCCTAAACGTGCCAATAATGCGGCGCTACATGATGTGGTGGCTCGATTTCACTATTTTGCCATGAAAGACGCCCTCATGGCAGCTGTGCGTGAGCAAACCGTGGAATATGAGGGTACTCCTATAACCTTTTATCAGGACTTGGATCCAGCAACACTGGCTAAGCGCAGGGAGTGGAGAGCCGTGACTGACCTCCTGCGCCTTCACCAGATTAAATATTCGTGGGGTTTCCCGTTTCGCATCATGGTACATAAGGAAGGTACCTCCCATACCTGCTCGCACCTTTACAAAGCATCTGATTTTCTGCTCAAATTGGGAATCCCTGTCCCGGAAGCCACCTCGGTGCTCTCGCCACCGGCATCTTTACCTCAAATCCAACAGGAGTGGTCTCAGGCAGCCGACTGAAAAATGGTGTAGAGCCTCGCAGGGCTTGCTCTAACTTCGTCTCTCTTGAAGAGAGATGGGTTCCCTAATATTTGGGAGTATCTCCCGCTGCATGCGGGAGCACAAGCTAAGTGCTTAGTTGAGTTGTTTATATTTCTTTATTTTATATATTATGTGGTTACATATGTCATGTTATCGTAAGATCTGGTGGCGGGTGCCACGGGGGGGGGGCTGTTGTACTGTTCTCGGATCTGACTTCCCACGAATACTCTCCCCCTAAGTTCTGATCTCTTGGCTTCCCCAATTTTTCGGTGATCCCGTTATCCCCTTCTTTCTCTTCCCCTCTTCGTCTATACTGTCCTTCTCTGTACCCTTACTCTCTTCTTCTTTCCCTCTCCTTTCCTTAACTGCCCCTGGACTGGGGGTCTCTTCCATGTTCTTTTTTAGCTACAAAGCGTCCTGATATGTCATGATCCCTGAGGTTTTAGTATTGTCAATGAATGTGAAGGGCCTCAACTCGCCCCGAAAACGCTGATTGCTCTTTAGGGATCTGAAGTCTGCTAGTATAGCCTTTTTGCAAGAGACGCGGGTGCCTCGGACTGCGGCATATCGTCTGGGCGCCCCTCCATATGGTAGATTGTATACCTCCTGTGCTTTGCTGAAGCAAAACGGTGTTGCTATAGCCTTACATAAGTCTTGTCCCCTACTGGAGGAAGAAGTCCACACGGATGCGGCGGGTAGATATCTCCTAGTGAAGGGGACAGTTGCCACGCGCTGGTACTCTCTTTTGTCGGTATATGCTCCTAACGGCTCAGACGCAACATTTTGGAAGGAGCTGTCCTCCTTTGTGGTGAGCCATGCACGGGGTACGCTGATTGTTGGCTTTTTCTATTCTCCCTATGCACTCCCTGTGCTTCCATCTTTCTACGTTTCCATCGGACACTTTTCTCATTTCTCGTCGCCCTCTAGTGGCCTCTTTGCTGGATGCATCCTGTTTCGATACATCTTTTATAGAATCATTTGAGGTTTATTCATTGTATCACCCTCTTCCAATTCTTATCATTAAATGTCATTAGTATTTATCTATGATCCTTCATTAGGTTTTGTTATGTACAGACCAAGTGTGGGATTTTATGATATTTTTATTGATGGTGGATTTTTCCCGTTATAATTTACCTAATTCACAATCTAATCATTTCCTTTGGATTCCAATATACAATGAAGACACCCGGCAAACTGATCTTTCCATTCCTCCATCCTGGGTGCTGTGTAGGTTGGCATATACACTATCAGGTCTATTCAAAGAAAGGTGAAACTCAGAAGAATGACAGGAGAAGTGAAAATTCTAGGTCAAAATAACCAAACCAGAAAAATTCTCCCATTTAACTCACTATTTTGATCTAGAATTCTCACTTCTCCAAAAGTTCTCCAGAGTTTCCCCTTTCTCTGAATAACCCTGGGCGTTATTGAAAGAGAGCCGATCTGGCCCCGAAATGTAACCGAGCAGTGATATTCAGCATACAGTTACCTTTCCTGGCCATTCGGCTTTTCAGAGAGCAGGCAGTTTGTCAGATCTTGGCAAATTGCCTTCACATACGGTGCCTGTTCGAGGTGAAATCCCCATAGAGAAGCAATGCTTCGTCTATTCAAAGAACAAAACTCAGCAGTGAAAGTTGCCGAATTGCCCTGCTGTTCAGGGGTTTCATGCGGCAGGTTTATTCAGGCGAATCCCATATCCTTTTAATTCAATATCTAATAAACCGTTTATTATAATATTCTGCAGTAAAAAGTCTCTTTATTTATAGATTTTTTTAGACCTTTAGGTTTTGTTCGGGATTTTTTTTGGAAAATATTTTTTTCCATTTTTTTAAAATGTTTTTTCTGTAACAGCCCTTTTTATTATCTTTCATTGGATTTTATATGTAAATTCCAGACATTTTCATTCAGTACTTTTTTTGCAAACAGAGTTTCACTTTTTAAACATTCAAGCAAACTGTTTTCTTTTTCACCTCGTTCGTCTGCGTGTCGGCTTTTTCCGGCAGCTGCTCTGCGCTTTAATCGCAGCTGCTTGGGTTTCTCCGGCGTGTTCGGCGTGGTTAATCTAGCTGTTTCTGCGTGTTTCAGTGAGTGTTCGGTGTGTTTGCGGCGGGTTTTCCCTGCACTACGGGGGACTCTGCGGTGCTTGCTGAATACACCGCAGGGTCAACGAACTAGGATCCCTGAATCGCATCGAAGTGTGGGGAACGAAAAGTCACCGTACGGGCGGTGACTTTTCAGTTCTCTTTGAATAACCCTGCCTGTGTGTGTTTTCCTGGACACATAAAGGGTTATTCAGAGAGCACCGAAATGTCGCCGACATTTCAGTGCCGCTTCATTCCCCGCACTTCGGGACGATTTGGCGATTCTAGATCACTGACTCTGCGGAGTATGCAAGTATAACTGCAGGGTCCCCGGAGTGCAGGGAAAACCCAACGCAAACCTGCCGAACACTCGCCGAACACCAGGGCCGGACTGGGGATAAAAACCAGCTCTGGAAATAATTTCATACCCGCCTCAGTAATGTGCGGTGTGTTTGAGGGTATCGCAGAGCTATACAGTAATGTGCAGTGTGTTTGTGGGTATGGCAGAGCTATACAGTAACGTGCGGTGTGTTTGAGGGTATCGCAGAGCTATACAGTAACGTGCAGTGTGTTTGTGGGTATGGCAGAGCTATACAGTAACGTGCGGTGTGTTTGAGGGTATCGCAAAGCTATACAGTAACGTACAGTGTGTTTGTGGGTATGGCAGAGCTATACAGTAACGTGCGGTGTGTTTGAGGGTATGGCAGAGCTATACAGTAACATGCGGTGTGTTTGAGATTATCGTAGAGCTATACAGTAACGTACAGTGTGTTTGAGGGTATGGCAGAGCTATACAGTAACGTGCGGTGTGTTTGTGGGTATGGCAGAGCTATACAGTAACGTGCGGTGTGTTTGAGGGTATCGCAAAGCTATACAGTAACGTGCAGTGTGTTTGAGGGTATGGCAGAGCTATACAGTAACGTGCGGTGTGTTTGAGAGTATAGTAGAGCTATACAGTAACATGCGGTGTGTTTGAGAGTATAGTAGAGCTATACAGTAACATGCAGTGTGTTTGAGGGTATGGCAGAGCTATACAGTAACATGCGGTGTGTTTGAGATTATCGTAGAGCTATACAGTAACGTACAGTGTGTTTGAGGGTATGGCAGAGCTATACAGTAACGTGCGGTGTGTTTGTGGGTATGGCAGAGCTATACAGTAACGTGCGGTGTGTTTGAGGGTATCGCAAAGCTATACAGTAACGTGCAGTGTGTTTGAGGGTATGGCAGAGCTATACAGTAACATGCGGTGTGTTTGAGAGTATAGTAGAGCTATACAGTAACATGCGGTGTGTTTGAGGGTATGGCAGAGCTATACAGTAACATGCGGTGTGTTTGAGATTATCGTAGAGCTATACAGTAACATGCAGTGTGTTTGAGGGTATCGTAGAGCTATACAGTAACATGCGGTGTGTTTGAGAGTATCGTAGAGCTATACAGTAACATGCAGTGTGTTTGAGGGTATCGTAGAGCTATACAGTAACATGCGGTGTGTTTGAGAGTATCGTAGAGCTATACAGTAACGTACGGTGTGTTTGAGAGTATCGTAGAGCTATACAGTAACATGCGGTGTGTTTGAGAGTATCGTAGAGCTATACAGTAACATGCGGTGTGTTTGAGAGTATAGTAGAGCTATACAGTAACATGCGGTGTGTTTGAGAGTATCGTAGAGCTATACAGTAACATGCGGTGTGTTTGAGAGTATCGTAGAGCTATACAGTAACGTACGGTGTGTTTGAGAGTATCGTAGAGCTATACAGTAACATGCGGTGTGTTTGAGAGTATCGTAGAGCTATACAGTAACATGCGGTGTGTTTGAGAGTATAGTAGAGCTATACAGTAACATGCGGTGTGTTTGAGAGTATCGTAGAGCTATACAGTAACATGCAGTGTGTTTGAGGGTATCGTAGAGCTATACAGTAACATGCGGTGTGTTTGAGAGTATCGTAGAGCTATACAGTAACGTGCGGTGTGTGTTTGAGAGTATCGTAGAGCTATACAGTAACATGCGGTGTGTTTGAGAGTATCGTAGAGCTATACAGTAACGTGCGGTGTGTTTGAGAGTATCGTAGAGCTATACAGTAACATGCGGTGTGTTTGAGAGTATCGTAGAGCTATACAGTAACATGCGGTGTGTTTGAGAGTATCGTAGAGCTATACAGTAACATGCGGTGTGTTTGAGAGTATCGTAGAGCTATACAGTAACGTGCGGTGTTGTTTGAGAGTATCGTAGAGCTATACAGTAACATGCGGTGTGTTTGAGAGTATAGTAGAGCTATACAGTAACATGCGGTGTGTTTGAGAGTATCGTAGAGCTATACAGTAACATGCGGTGTGTTTGAGAGTATCGTAGAGCTATACAGTAACGTGCGGTGTGTTTGAGAGTATCGTAGAGCTATACAGTAATAACAATTTAGAATTTTAAAAAAAATAAAAAATCTCACAGTAAATGCGCGCCCTGCCTGTCCCCATCCCCAGTCCCACCCACCCAGCCTGGCCCAGGGGCAGCTGGATGGATGCCTTGCAGCACAGACACCCCTTACTGTGTCAAGCAATGTGCAAAATGCCCAGAAAAGAGTCAGAATCAGGCATGAACATAAGTATTCAGGTTTTATGGAGAACATGCATGGCTGGTGAAGAGAATAATGGTCTCCAATTGTCCGTCCTTTAACCCCTAAGACCCTGTCTTAGGCACACCTTGAGTTAACTCTCCTTCTGCGCAGGGAGAGAGAGAAATCCGTTAAGAATACACACGAGGCATGTATTTTAGTCTGGCATCTCTCTCTGCCTTCCAACGGTTCTTGACACATATTTATACCTGTGTCAAGGCGTTGTCTTTTTATTTCATTGGTTAACATTTCAAAACATAACATAGTTCTTTGGCCAGTTTCAATACAGGTCTGGTGACACATTTCTAGACAGTCCCGTGGCCTCGGCATGTGATTTCTTGAGATATCAGCATTTCTTAAGACATCAGCACTTTTTTTATCACTTTAGAGAAACTTGCAAACATCAGCATCATTGTCATTCTAAAAACATTTGCAAACATCAGTATCCTTGTCATTCTAAAGACATTTGCAAACATCTTGAGAAGTAAAACTTAATCCTATAATACTGCTGATTATCAATTTATCTTAAAACTATTTCTTATATTTTAAACCTTAATTTATCTATTAATATTATAATTCATGGGGTGTTATTTAACTACTTATAGGGTCCTTCTTATAGGTTAGCAGATGGTGGTCTGAGGATTCCTTTTCCTTCAATCCCCTCTTAGAATCATAGTATGATCATACTATTTGATTCTTTCTTTGTTTCATCTATCTACTGTAAGTTAGTATGGGTTGGGGAGCGAGACCCTCAATACCCATGTGGATCAATATAGAACCAGGGGGGCTGTACCTGCCATGGAACGGGTAACACATGGCAGTCTCCCAGTGCCTATTTATCTTCCTAACCTACAGTATATTTTACTTCCTATTAGCTATTCGGCGGAGTTGGACATATTCTGCATAATCATTTGGAGTGGGCGGTAGAGGTGTACTGTACATCATGGTGGTGGGGTTACCCTTGGCCATCATTCGTTTCAGACAGGGCATGAGGCAATAGACTATTACTGCAATACAAAGAACAATTAACAATAGTATAATGCCTAGTTATATCAGGGCCTGTCTCCACCCTTTAAACCACCCGAAGTATTGATCCAAGGGTTATCTATACCAGAGTTACGTTTCATTTCTTCGGAGAGCTCAGTTAGTTTTTTTATGGCGCGGGTCACCTTTCCATTGGGCCTACATTATCAGGGATGTAGGTACAGCATGTAACCTGTCCCCTCTATCATTTTGCATACACCTCCTTTTCAGCCAATATCATGTCCAGAGCCATCCGGTTCTGGAACGTCATAATGGATGTGGATTGTAGTTGGTCAGCGAGGCCCTGTAAAGCTTCGCGAGTATAATTAACAATTCTCTGCTGGTTATAATATAAATAGTTAATCCAATCTACATTCTTATTAATAGTAACAGAGGTGCTAGGAATGACTCAAACCCTGCCTTTACCTGATCCCTTGCTTTAAATTCATCAGGGACCCCTCTTGGTACCCCTATAACATCAATATAGACATGCGGATCAAGACTACCTTGTGGGCTTGGCTGTCTTAACAATTTGTACGGTTATTGTTTAGG
The DNA here is from genome assembly GCA_009667805.1 of Leptobrachium leishanense. NCBI lineage: Eukaryota > Metazoa > Chordata > Amphibia > Anura > Megophryidae > Leptobrachium > Leptobrachium leishanense. Next base: position 17,063 of record RXON01001453.1, read on the forward strand.
GCACTAAATTTTACCCATTCTAGCCAAACATTTACATCTGAAATTGTACTGTCTGAGCTCCGCTTCTGATTGAGCACCGCCACCCACCTCTCCCAATTAAAGTCATACGATTTAATAGGCTTTGTCCCTCGGAACTGCGTCGTCGTGCGGCGCTATCTGGTTTATATCCCCATCTGTTAACTACGGCATCAGAGGTACCATATCCCATATTGTCCGTGTCCCACCCCACTGCGCCCCAATAATCATAATTATGTCCCCAGTACTCATCAGTTACACATATATATACAGTTGCCTTGTACAGTATCATACTGCAGTAATGGTGGACAATAAAAAAACAACAGTGGCCAGACAGTGATGGTTTGGGTTGGGGTTCTTTCTGGTAGGGGGTGTGGACAATAAGGGTTGTGACATATGTTCCGAAGGGGGGGGTAAACATATTATTTCAGTCTTTTTCTTCCCCCCACATGCGTCTCCATACTCTTCGAAAAGGATCCTTGGTTGTCATCTTCTCCTTGTTGGAAGCCAGGGCTATCTGCCCTCGTGAGTGTCTCTTGTTGAAACCTTTGTTGAATCCGCTTGACTTGAGAGGGTCCCTTGTTGAATCCGCTTGACTCGAGAGGGTCCCTTGTTGAATCCGCTTGACTCGAGAGGCGTGAATCCAGACTGGGCTGTCCTCTGTCAGTATAGCTGTGCGGGTTACGGCTACCACCGTGGTCTCTGGTCCATAGGCGAAATCCTCTGGTATTTTTCCTTTCTGTAGCCGCTTTACCAGCACCTTGTCTCCTGGATTAAATGGGTGGGTAGGTTTGTCTGAAAGAAAGGGAGACTTAAATATAACTTCGTCTCTGGTTGTCTCGAGGGTTGAGATCAGCTGCCTAACATATTCATCCCTTATCTGCTCTAAGTCCCCTGTCTCCACTGTTAGCCTACCTGTAGACCATGGTAATGGAAAGGGTCTGCCCATAAATATCTCGAAGGGGGAGTAGCCTGTGTTCCTATTAACCGCCATTCTGATTTCAGCCAGAATGATGGGGAGTACCAATTTCCAATTCTTTAGCTCTTCTGTGGTTGCATATTTTTGTAAAGTACAAAATAATTGGTCCCCATCCATTGTGGGAGGTCGCAAAACCCGGCATTACTAGTTTAGCTATGTCCTGTTGTGCTGCTCGTTTAGCTGCTTGGTCAGCCAGATGATTCCCTTTTGCAATAGGATCTGAGGCTCTGGTGTGTGCTCTACAATGTAACACTGCTATCTGAGAGGGCATAAGAATGCTTGCTAGGAGGTCCGTGACCAGGGTCGAATGGGAAATCTTCTTGCCATCTGCGGCCACAAATCCCCTCTTTTCCCATATCATCCCATGGTCATGGACCACACCATAAACATATTTGGAGTCAGTGTATATCGTGACAGGTCTACCCGCATAGAGCCTGCATGCTCGTGTTAATGCAATCAGTTCTGCTGCCTGGGCAGACTGGTAGGGTACAGGCCCTGATTCTAGAACAGTGTCAGGGAGTTGAACCACTGCATAGCCTGCATGAGAAGTGTAGTCATCGGGGCGGGTACAGGAGCCGTCAACAAAGACGACATCTGCGTCCGGAACAGGTGTTTTGACATAAGATCAGGTCGGGGTGCAGTTTCAGACTCAATGGAGAGAGCACAGTCATGTTCGAGTGGGATTGTATCTGAGGGATTCTTAAGACCCAGTAAAGCGTTTAGGATTGGTGCTGGACCAGAGACACTTGAACTGTATTCTATGTGCAGTGCAGGGTTGCTTAGCAGTGTGACTTCATATCCACTAAAGCGCTGTGATGACATGTGCTGTGTATGTATGCCCTTAAGTAAAAATAAAACATCATGGGTTGTGGGTAGGTGAGGTTCGTACCCTAATGTGTATTGGCTTGCCATACTAACGGCCATTGCACATGCTGCCAGGGCACGCAAACAGGCCGGCATCCCTTGTACCATTACTGGCAGAATCTTTGAAAAAAAATGCTATGGGGCGCAACCGGCCCCATGTTCTTGCGTCAGTACCGCGGCCATGGTTTTACAATTGTCCCTTGCAAACAGATGAAATGAAAGTACATAATCAGGGAGGCCTAGCGCGGGGCTTATTCATCATTGCATTCCTGAGAACCTTAAAGGCATTTAACATTTCATTAGACCATGTTATCATATTGGATTGACCCAACAGGGTGGCTTGTCTCAGAATGTTATCGTAGTAGGAGCAGTCAGGGATCCACTGTCTGCAATAGTTTATCATGCCTAAGAATGACAGCATGTCCTTCTTAGTTTTCGGGTTGACCAGGCCCGTGACAGACTGGACTCTCTTCTGACTGATGCTCCGTTCCCCCTGTCTGAGAACAAACCCTAAATATTCAACTTGCGTTTGACAACACTGCATTTTTTTAAGGGAAACCTTGTGCCCACATTCCTGTAACCAACTAAGAAGTGATTTACCATCCTCCCGGCAGGCCTCCTCTGATGGACTGCATACGAGGAGATCATCCACGTATTGCAGCAGGACAGAACCATGCCTGGGGTGCCAGAATTTCAGAGTGGCCTGCAGTACAATACTGTAGACCACCGGGGCGTCAACGTACCCCTGAGATAACCTTTTCCATGTAAGCTGTGTGCCTTTGAATGAAAATGCAAACAGCAATGCCGTTTCCGGATGTACAGGGATGCTAAAAAATGCATTCTTCAGGTCAATTACAGAAAAATGTGTATGTGTCACTGATATTGATGACAGAAGTGACGTGACATCTGGGACAATTGGCGCAATTAGAATCACTAGGGAATTAACTGCGCGCAAGTCTTGAACGAACCTGACAGTCCCGTCAGCTTTGTTCACGGGGTTAATTGGGGTACTGAAGGGGAGACTACAGGTTCCAGGATACCATCCTGTAGAAACTGGTCAATCATAGGACGTAGTCCGTCCTCTTTCTCTTTTTGACAATGTTTAAAAATTCTATTAATATCTTCTATTTCTATCGCCTTTTTAAGTAACTTATTCCCCACGGTCATAAATAGAAAAAATTTTGTTGGTGTTATTCTCATATCTTAGGGCTTATTAATGGCGATCCTTTGTTATATACGAGTGGCCATAATAACGAAAGGCAGTATATATTCTTCTGCTTTTTTTACTTTATTTTTCTATTTTCTCTTTTACTTCCTCTTCTTTTTTTTTTTTCCCGTCTTTGGATGTGGATGGGGCCGAAGGTTTCAAATCCTCCATTGCCCCTACCGCACCCAAGACCTCTGTATCAGTAAAGGGACGGATATATGGATTGTCTATAAGACGGAGGGAGTCGTGGTTCCCAGCTGACACGGGGTATTTCTTGTTTATTCCGTGGTATACTCTGTTCTATTTTATGCAGTCTGGTGCTGTCAGAGGACAATGGGGTCCCTCTTCTACATTGTTTCACCATTAATCATTGTCCCCCCCTCCCCAATTTCATATACTGCATGTCCCACTGAGGGTCTCCCTGATAATAGGGCCATGCCTCGGTGTCGTCGAGACATAATCCTTTCACTATATCCATATAGAATGGGCTGTGGTCTCCCTGTCTGAGGAAAGGATCACAACTCCCACTGCTTCTGTCCATCCCGCTAGATTATCTATCCATGGGTTAATTAAATAGCAATCTGTGCCCCCTACTCGTGCTACATAATCTTTACAAAACTCTCCTATTTTCAGTAAGGGATATTCTTTAACCTTGCTACTTTGAATACCCATGGTTAGTTGTACAATTGAAATAATCAGGCAGGTAAAATAGAGAAAGAAAGAAAAAAGAGAGACTCTTCACAGTGCTCGAAAAGAAAAACAATTTAAATTCTTACTATATATATATATATCTCTATGCCACATGGATCAACAAAAGATGAGCTAATTTAAGGATAAGTAATAAAAACTTATTTAGTGAATCCTCCCCTAATCTCGAGAATCAAACTTCTAATCTTTTGCTTTTTATTTTGTAGTTATATAATTCCTTTATATCATAAACAAAAATTTATAAACCACAATCCAATAGTATATAAAAACTAACTTCACAATATATGTATCTCCGGTTAGTAACTGCATACATGACCAATATCATCCACCCCATCAGTCAGCAACTAACACACAAATGGCCAACAAACACCTCTGCTTAATACAACATGCACCTCACAGCAAACAATGTCCAACCAGTCAGCTCTTATATATACATATATATATACACAGTACCATCAGTATACAATGGGGCAAAAAGTCTGCCCTACCTTACAGACTTTCCTGCCACCCAATTAACTTATCACTCTAATAATATATACTTTAACAATATCTATACATGTAACTAAACCGGTAATACAGGAATGACGAGCGTCCGTCTTACCTTACAGACCACTCGGCACCTTAACTTATACCTCTACAATTTATGTAATTTACTCTATTATCACAACTGAGGGACGTCTGTCTTACCTTACAGATCGTTCAACAGTAAATCTTAACACTCTAATATTCTTATACGCTAATATTCTTATACTCTATACATTTTATGAGGGTTAACGCAAGGTGTGATCAATTGGACATATAATGTCCCTTCTATTGAGTGTGGTCCCTGACCCACTCCATCTTTAAATAAACGGCCCCTGGCAACGTTTTCTTTTAATAAACGGCCCCTGGCAACGTTTCCTTTTACACTATAGGACATGGACAACTAACTTTAGTTCGAGATAAACGTTGTCATTGCCCTCGTCCAGACAAGACAATATACTCACCAGGACGAGGGGTGACCGTTCATGTCGGCAGTGCCTCCAGATTGAAGAGAATAATGGTCTCCAATTGTCCAACACCTTGAGTTAACTCTCCTTCTGCGCAGGGAGAGAGAGAAATTCGTTAAGAATACACACGAGGCATGTATTTTAGTCTGGCATCTCTCTCTGCCTTCCAACGGTTCTTGACACATATTTATACCTGTGTCAAGGCGTTGTCTTTTTATTTCATTGGTTAACATTTCAAAACATAACATAGTTCTTTGGCCAGTTTCAATACAGGTCTGGTGACACATTTCTAGACAGTCCCGTGGCCTCGGCATGTGATTTCTTGAGATATCAGCATTTCTTAAGACATCAGCACTTTTTTTATCACTTTAGAGAAACTTGCAAACATCAGCATCATTGTCATTCTAAAAACATTTGCAAACATCAGCATCCTTGTCATTCTAAAGACATTTGCAAACATCTTGAGAAGTAAAACTTAATCCTATAATACTGCTGATTATCAATTTATCTTAAAACTATTTCTTATATTTTAAACCTTAATTTATCTATTAATATTATAATTCATGGGGTGTTATTTAACTACTTATAGGGTCCTTCTTATAGGTTAGCAGATGGTGGTCTGAGGATTCCTTTTCCTTCAGCTGGACAAGTTTGTTTTTTTTGCAAAAAAGGCAATAGCATAGTTCCTACGGGAATAGGGCCCTCATCTCCTCCTGTACTGTTTGTCAAATGTTGTTCAATGTATTGTAACCCGTCTATACTGTGCTTATTGTACAGCGCTGCGGAATATGCTGCGCTTTATAAATAAAGAATAATAATAATAATAATCCCAGCCTTGTGTTCGCTGGAAAGCACTCACGCTGCAGCGGCTGTTCAGCCCTGCCCCTCCTCACTCACACACAGAGTTGCCGGCGGTAGAATGCAGACCCCGGCGGTGGCACTGTGTCTCCTCCTGTCCTAGCCCGGCCGTGAAACGGGATGTGACAGGAGTTTGCTGACTGAGCAAGTGGCTGCTGGCCTCACCAGTGACACGAGGCAGGTGACCGATTCTGCGCATGCTCAATGCGTCTCTATGTAGGTGAGGAGGGCTTAGCCAATGCAGCGTGAGTGCTATTCCCAGCCTTGTGTTCACTGGAAAGCACTCACGCTGCAGCGGCTGTCAGCCCTGCCCCATCTCACTCACTCACAGAGGGGCCGGTGGCAGTGGGCGCGACTGTCAGAGACAGAGAGCAAATCAGCTGCACCTCCGAGAGAATCACCTAGCAACAACACAAGACGGCCGCGGTGCCGGCGGCCGCCAGCTAGGCAGTGCGTAACCCACGGGCCGGCTGCTGCTGGCAGCTACCAGCCCGCGGTTTCTCAAATTGATGATGCTGCATCTTGTAAAATTAAAAAACGGCCCAAACATTGCAGCAGCCTACCGGGATTCCTCCCGGTATCCCGGTAGGCCAGTCCGGCACTGCCGAACACCCGCGGAACACTCGAAGAACCCGCCAGAAAAACCACGCCAAACATGCCAGAAAAAGCCGATCACAGCACAGAGCAGCCGTCGTAAAAAGTCGACAAGCCGACGAATGGGGTAAAAAAACAGTACGCTTGAAAGTTTCAAAACTGAAGGAAAATGTCTGGAAATTCCATATAAGATCCTATGAATGATAATAAAAAGGGCTGTTACAGAAAAATGAAGACACGATTAAAAAAAAAAATGAAAAAAAATTTGCAGAAACAAATCCCGGAAAAAATGCTAAAGATCCTTAAATTTTTAAAAAAAATCTAGAAATAAAGAGACTTTTTGCTGCAGATTAAAATAATAAACGGTTTATCAAATATTGGATTAAAACAGGAATATTTTTACATTTTACAAACCTGCCGGATGAAACCACTGAACATCAGGGCATTTCACTGACATTTCTCTGCTGTTAAATGAGAATAGATTAACCATCGCTTCTCTATGGGGGATTTCACTGCCGCCGAACAGCACCGTATTTCATTGCCGCCGAACAGACACCGTATGTGCAGGCTATTCACCAAAATTTGGCAAACTGCCTGCTCTCTGAATAGCCGAATGGCCGTGAAATGTCAACGTATGCTGAAATACAGAGTCCGGTTACATTTCGGATCTCTCTGAATAACCCCCCTAGAATCTCAACACAAGTTTCATGGTGTTGTGGTCATGATGATTTCTAGACACTAGGTGGCGACAGAGTCCAGGGATTATAAATTGCTATTTGTCATTAATAAGGTTTTTAATCTGGATCTGTGCACATTGTATGTATAACTTTATATCACGTGCAAAGTAACAGCAGACTTTCCAATCACACAGCACTTTGCAGGAATATCTGCGCATTGCTTAAACATTGTTTCCCGCATAAAGTCACCTATCTTATCCGCATGAAGCAGATATTTATATAGCGCCGTGTGGCCTTATATTCTTTATATAGCTGCTTCCAGCCTCACTCGTCATTTCTCTGTGTACACTGAGTATTGGCATTTGATACTTATTTGTGATTTGATTCTCCTGCGTCTACAAGCGACTCTGAACCTGCGCTGCCAGCCCCGATCTCTGCCCGACCACATCTCTCCATACCCTGTTTTGTGTCACATACATGGAATTGTCCCGAGTATTTCTCCTGCTTTTAGCTTTGGATTTTCTGTTATTTAACCCCTGGGTGACCTCCAGCCTGTGTATTAAACCACGAGCATCATGTGACCTCAGGGAGTAACATGTATTAATGATACCCGAGTACCCGGCCCCCCCCCCCTGTGCATATAAATACTCATCACTGATTGGAGGGAACGGACACAGACAAGTCATTCTTTACGCGGCGTTTGTGTGAAATAGAAATCAGATTTATTGATTACAAATCTATCAGCGAGTATCAGTTCTATGATCAATCAATCAGTATAAATCAGGAGCAAAGCCACGAGATCTCAAAGGATCAGCTTAATAGCCAGCGATCAGGGGGTTAAACATTCAGCCAATCGGCAATCACAGGGAAATAGCATTTACATCTGCACAACCTGATCCAGAAACTTTCCATTAAGAGGAATATTAAGAATGGGATTTTCCAGTAATGTTTGAGCCAGTTGGTGGATCTCATGTCCTGCTCGGCCCATTATCAGAGGGGGATCCCATCATGTTTCTACACAAGCATTCCTTTCTTTTTATACAATTATTCTTAATATGGGATTATTAGCTAAACCCAGCAAGGCATTCTATGGGTTAAAGAGTTTTCACTCCTAGAAATCATTTTAACTGACACAAAGTCCCAAAATTCCCCAAATTCTCACCCAGGAATTATCCTCATATACCCAGAATCCAGCATGGAGCGGCTCGGTGAAGGTGGCAGTGAAGGTGTGTAAGTGTCTGATCGGGTTACACAGCTCATAAAAGGACAAACGTCCGGCCTCATAGTCCAGGAATATCCCCAATCTATGACAGGAAAAGGAGTGAGGTAACTGGATGTCATTACTGTCATGTGATATATAATACATTTTATTAACATACTTCTCCAAACCCCAGGACTTGTTATTATTTCCAATCACTGACTGCCATCCCCTCCTCTCTATACTGGGATAGGTCATCCCGACCCTCCACCACCCTGATTCACTGACCTCCACTTCCCAATAATGTCGCCCTGAGGAGAAACTCCTGGAGCTTAAACCCTGAGCAAACTGAAATCTCTCTGGTGTTTCTGGGCGACTCAGATTTATTCCTGACACGGAAACAGTTTTCAAATCCTCAGATACAGAAACATCATTACTAGCCGTGTTTACATCCAGTAACATGTCTGAAGCCGTGTTTACATCCAGTAACATGTCTGAAGCCGTGTTTACATCCAGTAACATGTCTGAAGCCGTGTTTACATCCAGTAACATGTCTGAAGCCTCCGGTACACGGTGCCGTCTCTTTATTCCGGTCACAAACCCAGCTAGGCCTAAGTGTAAGGTCACAAAGATCAGACCCACATCCAGATCTTCTACATCATGGACCTTTATATCACGTCTCTCTGTGTCCTCCTCGGCGTCACAAAAGTCGTCTCTGTCTGATTCCCGTCCTTGTAAGACAGTTACTGGGTCCTTCATGTCACACAGCTCCTCGATGTCGCCCATCTTCCTGGACAGCTCCTCCTTCTTTATTTCCAGCTGCCGGATTAGATCTGAGACTCGAAGTGAGACCTGCTCTTCCTGCCTGGAGATCTCACTCAGGACTCGCTTCTCCAGGGCTTCTAACTGTTCCCTGATGTCTCTAATCAGGGCAGTGACTCGCTCTGTTAGCCCGGCTGCTTTTCCTGGCACTTGTCTTCTGAGCTCCTCCAGGCTCCGGACTCTTTTCTCGGCCTCCTCTCTCTGTGAGGTCAGTTTCTGCAGAATATTCCTCAGTTTCTCCTTCTTCTTCTCAGAGGCCTCATTCAGAGTCTCCAGCTCGTGTCCCCTGTGCTCTCCGGTCAAGATGCAGGACACACAGATACAGGCCGCGTCGTCACAACAGTAATACTCCAGGACCTTCTTGTGGACGGAGCATTTCCTGTTTCTCAGTGAAGTGGTGGGTTCAGTTAAGACGTGTTCTGCTGACTTGCTGTGTATCTTCAGGTGGTCTTCACACAGAGAAGCTTCACACAGCAGACAAGTTTTAGCAGCTGGTACAGGATAACCGATACAATAAATGCAGGGGATTCCCGCCTCCTCTCGTTTTTTGTCAGCTTCCTGGAAAGTCTCCGCGATGTTACGCAGCCTCAGGTTCCTTTTCAGTTTAGGTCTCACCCTATATCTCTTTCTGCATTCAGGACAGGAATAGTCTCCTTCCTCCTGGTTGTCCCATGTTTTGGTGATACAGTCCTGGCAGTAGTTATGTCCACACGTCAGGGTCACAGGATCCGTATAAATGTCCGTACAGATGGGGCAGATCAGCTCGTCTCGCAGATCAGCAGACGCCATGGCTGGAAGCAGGGAGGGAAATAACCAGCAAAGTGATTCTTCTTTCAGACAGTTTGCTGGGCGGGTGTGTCCATAAATATGTGAATTTTAGCTCCTGGTTGTTAACCCTTTCAGATCACAAGTACAGTTACCATATAGTGCAGTAAAGTTAATGAACGCTAAATGAAGGAGCATTATCTGCACGAGGTGGGATTCCTTTATGGAAGCTTCAGGTATAAAACATTGTAACACATAAAGAAGATCCTAAATAATGCTGACACATACATAGGGAGCGATTCCCTGTCAGATTGAGATACCCCCGAATCACGGTAAAGAAGCGGCACAGAGCGGGTATGAATACAAAATCCCTTTTACTTTGTAGAAGAGCATCATACAGGAGAGTAGGACGTGTCCCGATCCCTGACCAGGGCCGGATTTGCATCTCAGGAGCCTGTAGACATAGAAATACCCCCCCTCCCCAAACAAAAAAAGAAAAAGAAAAATGCCAAAGTGAGTTTTTAAATTTTCCTTTTGGGGCAAACTAGAAAAAAAACATTTGTAAAAAAGGAAAAAGTTTCTTTCTGCGTCAAATCAAAAGAAGGGGCAGAATCTGTTGCGTTAGTTGCGTAAGACAGCGACATAGGGTGATTCAACACAAATTTATACTGTATCTCAATACACAACTCAGACCACTCACCCTATGTCGCTGTCTTTCTTCCCTACATGTTTATTGGGAGTCATCATCGAATGAAGTGGCCAGTGGGGGGGCCTATATGAATTCTACCCACTGGGTTCTACCCCATTAGGTTCTACCCCATTCAAAATTATAATTGTTGCGCCCAAACCTATTTTTCTATTTTTGTTATTACTGTTATCCCTTACAATTGGTCGGCGGCACAATGCCATTAATAGACATAAGAACGAATGTGGGAAGGAACATTGACCTCTTCTTTAATGAGGAGGTTCAAGTAGAGCCACTGGCCGGAGAGGGGGAGGATGTTCAACAAATGATACCGCCCCTAAAGAAAAATCTGATTCAGGAAGTTAAAATGAATTTAGAAATAGCCACCCTGGAAAAGTATATAAAAGAAAAAATCACACCAAGGGGCCTTAGATATGATAAGATGCCCACATACAATAGAAACAAACAAAAATTTCTTGATGGGTAGAGGGAGATGCTGGAGGGTTTTTCTTTTCGTACTATGGAGTATATCATAGAAGAGCTCCCGATTTTGTCGGCAAATATAAGTACCTCGATTGATTATATTGAAAGCCATACAACTGAGGAAGAAATGAAGGGAATTTCTAAGGATTTGGAACTAGTCATAAATAAAGTAGAAAAAGAGGTTTCTGCTATTAAAAGGAGAAAATTCCAGAGAGATAGGGATGAATATCCTAAGGGCCAAGTATTTAAATCTGATATACAGAAAAGTGCTCATGATACGAATAGGTCTAAAAATATTATTAATAATCATCCTTTTCATAATCCTAAAACACCAAAAAATTAGAATGCCCTTAACAATAAGAGGAGGAATCCTTGGAATAATTTTTCCCGTAATGGATACTCAAGAACTCCCAGAAATTATGTATATCAGTCCAACCAGAGAACTAGTTCAAAAAAATATTCCAGTCTTCTAATCAGAGAACTCCAAAAAGTAACCCTTACCAACAATATCAGGGCAAAAGGGGTTATAATGGGGATCAATATAATGTTCCTGTTAAGAATCAATATCAAGTTCTGGAGAATAGTTGGGATTCCCATCCCCCCGAGTCCTGTTCAAAAAAGCAGGTTTTTCAGGAGGGACATCGCCTCCATACCGAACCCGACAGTTGGGGGCATGTCCCAATAGAACCACACATCCATATTATTCAACGCCCAATAAAGAAAAGACAGCTAGAAGAGTACGACGAGGAAATAGAGGAGGAAGACCGCACCAGAAAAGAGAAAAGGGAGAGGTACTGAATATGGAAGGCATTTTTAATTGAAGTGGTCAGGCTCTAGAGAGGAAAGAAATCCAACTTCTTAATAAGGGGTTAAAGTTTGCCCCTAAATTATATGCAAATAAGTTTGATCTGTATATAGATCTACAAAAATTTAAAAGAAAACTGTGTTTAAAAAAATTCTTTAATAAGAATCCTATTGAGAGAGCTGTGATAGAGGAGAGTGACACTTATAGGCACACTCAATTGAAACCTAAATCCACATTTTATCCCAAATATATGGTTTCTGATCAGAAGAAACTGTTTGAGCTATCTGTACTAACTGATGTTGAGAAACTGTCGTGTAAAAATTCTTTTCAGAATCTAACCCGGCAGGAGAAGGTGGCACTTAATAAATTTACAGAAAATAGAGACATCGTAATAAAACCAGTCGATAAAGGCGGAGGCCTGGTTATTTTATCAAAAGATCAGTATAGAAAGGAAGCGCTAAGAATCTTATCAGATAGGACAACTTATGAACCTTTAAAAGCAGATCCTACACAGGGGTGTGCAAAATCGTTGGATGACTTGCTCAATTATGGCAAGTCAGAGGAAATATTAAATGAAAAGGAATATAGTTATCTATGAATATTGCATCCTCGGATACCGTTTTATTACTGGCTTCCGAAGATTCATAAGAACATCTCTAATCCCCCTGGTCGACCTATTATATCAGGGGTAGATTCATTAACAAGTTTGCTGTCCCAATACATTGATAAGCAACTCCAGCCATATGTGCAACAATCTCCGTCACATTTTAGAGACAGTATTAATGTCATGCAGTCATTGGAGGGAGTTCGTTGGGAGGATGATTTATTATTGGTGACGTGTGACGTGTGTTCATTATACACGATTATACCACATCAATTGGTTTGTAGGGCAGTGGAGAAAATACTCTCGATGGATCCACTTCTGCCCAAATCTCAGGTTGAATTCATTGTTAGATCTATTGAATTTATACTACAACATAATTATTTCTTTTTCGATGACACATTTTATTTACAAAAGTCAGGGACGGACATGGGCCCCAGGTTTGTGCCCAGTTATGCCAACCTATTTATGGCAGACTGGGAATCCAGTTTTGTCTACGGTTGGCGTGATTGGTGCGTCACCTGGTCCTCTATGGCCGTTATGTAGATGATATTTTATTTATATGTAGAGGAGGGGAGGCCAGGTTTGCTCGAATTCTTCACCCATTTGGATGATAACGAATGGGGTATAAGACTGGACACTAAGTACAACTCAAAATCAATTGAATTTTTAGACCTCAATATCTATATAGAAGATGGCCTTATTAAAACAAAAACGTTGTTTAAGCCAGTAGATTCTAATAGTTATATTCATCAATCCAGCTGCCATGCACCACACTGGCTTGGAGCGGTCCCTAAGGGTCAATTCCAGAGGATGAGGAGGAATTGCTCGGAGCTTTCTCAGTTTCAAATACAGGCTGAAAGACTAAAGAATGATTTTTTAGAGAAAGGTTACGAGGAAAAAACTCTAGATGCAACTATAATAGAGGTAGAGCAGATTGAGAGGGAACAACTCCTTAGATATAAGGAAAAGAAGCAGGACGATAAAGGAGTGACCTTTGTCTTTGATTATAATAAACAAGCGGGAAAAATTTAAAATATAATAAGAAAACATTGGTCTGTTTTACAACAGGACCCTCTTCTTAATGAGATTTTGAGTGCTAACCCGACTGTTATTAATAGAGGAGCCAGGAATCTTAAAAACCATTTGGTTTGGAGTCATGTAGACCCGATCAAAAGGAATGACTGGTTCGGTCTACAACCGGGGTTCTACAGATGTGGAACATGTCCTGCATGTAAAAACTTGCACTTATCAAGAACTTTTGTCCCACCTTCAACAAAAGGGAGGGAGATGGGATTAAGGAAATTAAGATTAGAAGTATCATTACGTGTAGAGTCAAAAATGTCATCTACAGATTTACATGTCCCTGTGGGCTTCATTATATTGGTCATACTACACGTTCTCTGTTTATACGTATTAGGGAACATGTCTACAATATAGGAAAAGGTGTTGAACATCATTCCGTCTGTCAGGTTCGTGTTTATGGAGCTCAGGATGCGGGACAAGCCGTTTTTGGGGTTGAGTCTGGATGTGATAAGGTGTATGGTAAATAACGTAAAGGTTTTAGTACCTGGCTGGGTTTGGTTGAAGAGAGACGTCGTTGATGCAGGCTGAGGTTCGGTACACGGTGAAAGCAGGCAGAGAGTTGTCGTTGATACAAGCTGGGGTTCGGTACACGGTGAAAGCAGGCAAAGCGTCGTCATTGATACAAGCCGGGGTTCGGTACACGGTGAAAGCAGGCAGAGCGTCGTCGTTGATACAAGCCGGGGTTCGGTACACAGTGAAAGCAGGCAGAGCGTCGTCGTTGATACAAGCCGGGGTTCGGTACACAGTGAAAGCAGGCAGAGCGTCGTCGTTGATACAAGCCGGGGTTCGGTACACAGTGAAAGCAGGCAGAGCGTCGTCGTTGATACAAGCCGGGGTTCGGTACACAGTGAAAGCAGGCAGAGCGTCGTCGTTGATACAAGCCGGTTCGGTACACAGTGAAAGCAGGCAGAGCGTCGTCGTTGATACAAGCCGGGGTTCGGTACACAGTGAAAGCAGGTAAGATATCTTTAGACAGGTGTGCTCAGGTAAGGGAGGTTTAAAGGGGAGGAACAGGACAACCAAGCAATGAGTCTTGGAGAGGTTGGTGTTTAAATAGGGCGCCTGTGGGAATTGGGCCAATCAGGAGAGAGGTGTACCTGGTTGCCTGGGGATACTGGGTTTTGATTGGTTGGGGACGCCATCTTGGAAAGCCACGTGGGACGCCGAGACGCGAGGAGACTGGTGCCGGAGAGCAAGCGCTGGGGAAGGACTCGGTGGCGCCGCGGGGGTGCGCAGCCGATCGAGGGGGTCCCTGGTATGGAGCGCCGATGCTGGGGCCATGGTGTTGCAGGGACAGCCCTCACTACCAGCAAGGAAGCCGCCGGGGGTCTGGAACCGCGGTGCAGGGCGGAGGTCCGGTGACCGGCAGTGGGTGAGTCAGTGGGTCCGGCGGGACCTGACAGTACCCCCTTCTTAGGACGACCCCTCTGGGGGCGTAACGGGCCAGGCTTGGAAGGGTGTAGGAAGTGGAAGGCCCGTACCCGAGAAGGGGCATGGACTTGAGTCGCGGGTTCCCATGAATTTTCCTCGGGTCCATATCCCTTCCACTGGATGAGATATTCTAATTTTTTGTAGCGAGAACGGGAATCGAGAATACGTTGGACTTCGAATTCCTTAAGACCCTCCATGGTGATTGGGTCTGGAGGAGGGGGTGAGCGCTGGGGAAAGTGGTCCTCTGTCCAGGGCTTTAGAAGGGAAACATGGAAAACCGGATGTATTTTAAACGAGGGAGGGAGTTGGAGGCGGACAGCGACAGGGGAGATGATGGAGACGATGGGATAGGGACCTATGTATTTAGGACCTAATTTCTTTGTTGGACACGACAGTTTGAGATTTTTTGTAGATAGCCATACTTTCTGTGATGGTTGATAAGCAGGGGCTGCTTTGCGATGTAGGTCGGCATATTTTTTGTAGGTGTTTTGGGATTCTAATAGGGTGTTCTTCGCGAGGATGAACCCTTGTTGTAGCTTCTGAATATGGTCGTTGACCAGAGGTAAGGGACTCTGGGGGGGAGTGTCTGGAAGGACTGAGGGGTGAAACCCATAGTTAGTGTAAAAAGGGGATTGTTTGATAGAGGTGTGTATTTGGGAATTGTATGCAAATTCCGCTGTGGTGAGGAGGTCGGACCAATCGTCTTGTAGGTACGAAGTATAGCAACGTAAGTATTGTTCCAAGGTTTGGTTCGTTCTTTCGGTCTGCCCATTGGAGTGGGGGTGAAAGGCAGTGGACAGACAGACGGATATGTGTAGTAGTGTACAGAAGGCTTTCCAGAACCTTGAGGTAAATTGGGGGCCACGATCTGAGATGATGGTTTCTGGGGTGCCATGGAGCCTGAAAACATGATGAAAAAAAAGGTTGGCGGTGTCCTTGGCGGAGGGTGATCCTTGAGTAGGGATAAAGTGGGCCATTTTGGACAGTCGGTCTACTACCACCATGATAGTGGTATGTTTTCGGGACGGGGGTAGGTCGACGATGAAGTCAACGGAAACACTAGACCATGGGCGAAGCGGGACTGGTAAAGGTTGGAGGAGTCCTGTTACTTTCGTTCTAGGGACTTTACAACGGTTACAGGTGTCGCATGTCTTGACGTATTTCTGAACGTCTAGGGAGACGGAGGGCCACCAAAAATGTCGAAGGATGAGGTCTAGTGTCTTTCTGATACCTCCGTGTCCTGCTGTGGGGGCGTCGTGATTGAGGTGTAGGATTTCCAATCGTTTGGCCGGAGGTATGAACAAGCGTCCGGAGTTGTGGGGCGAGGAGGTGTCACGGTCTTGGAGGTTTTTAAGAAGGTGGGTCTGAGTGGCAAGGAAATGTCCCTGATGTAGAACGGTGTCTTCTTCGTCCGTGGATGTTGGGGTTTCGTCTGACAGGCGGGAAAGGGCGTCGGCCTTTCCGTTTTTGCTTCCTGGGCGATAAGTTATGTGAAATGAAAAACGAGAAAAAAACAGGGCCCAGCGGGCTAGCCTCGGACAGAGCCGACGTGCCGATCTTAAGTATTCTAGATTTTTATGATCTGTGAAGATGGTTGTGGGGTGAAGGGTGCCTTCCAGGAGGTGTCTCCATTCTTCGAGGGCGTTTTTTATGGCCAGGAGTTCCCTATCGCCTACGCTGTAGTTGACTTCGGCTGGTGATAGTTTGCGGGAGAAGAAAGCTACAGGGTGTAGACGATCATTGTTTTCGTCTCGCTGAGAGAGGACGGCTCCGGTGGCGATCCCTGAGGCATCCACTTCCAGAGAATAGGGTTTAGAGGGATCAGGTAGCAGCAGGATGGGTGCGGTGGTGAAGCGGGTACGTAGGTTGTCGAACGCCTTTTGGGTTCCTTCGGTCCATAGGAAGGGGGTGTTCTTCCTGGTCAATTGGGTGAGAGGCTGGGCAAACCTGGAGAAGTTACGAATGAATTTGCGATAAAAATTTGCAAATCCAATAAAGCTTTGTACTTCTTTTTTTGTACGAGGGCGAGGCCATTTGGTGATGGCTTCGATTTTCCGAGGGTCCATTTCTATATGACCCGGGGTGATTATGAACCCTAGAAATTCGATTCGCGGAGTGTTGAAAATACATTTTTCGAGCTTAGCGTACAGGTTGTGGGACCGTAGGCGGGCAAGGACGGTATTAACATGTTGGTAGTGTTGTGACAAGGACTCGGAGTAGATAAGAATATCGTCCAGGTAGGCGACTACGTATACATCCAGTATATCGCGTAGGATATCGTTTATGAAGTGTTGGAAAGCAGCTGGGGCGTTGCATAGCCCATATGGCATAACAAGATATTCGAAATGGCCATATCTTGTGCGGAAGGCCGTCTTCCACTCATCCCCTTCGCGCACGCGCAGTAAATTGTACGCCCCCTAAGGTCGAGTTTCGTGAAAACGGTGGCCGTTTTTAGCTGGTCAAGGAGTTCGGGTATAAGTGGTAGGGGATACTTGTTCTTTACGGTGATTTTATTTAGTTCTCGATAGTCCACGCACGGGCGAAGACCCCCATCCTTCTTTTCAACAAAAAATATGCCCGCTCCCGCGGGGGAAGAGGAGGGTCGGATAAAGTTCTTCTCTAGATTTTCCTGAATATATCCTTTTAGTACCCGTAGTTCGGGTCCCGACAACGGGTAAATGCAGCCATAGGGTATGGCAGCTCCAGGAAGGAGGTCAATGGGGCAGTCGTATATACGAGGAGGGGGGAGCTTTTCTACTCCTTTCTTGCAGAAGACGTCTGCATAGTTCGCGTACGCTTGTGGTAGGGTCACTTGGGCGGTTCTCAGGTTCTGGTCAAGAATGGATAGGATGGTACCTGTGGTGTGTGCGAGACAATGAGCCCTGCAGTGGGGAGAGGAGAAGGTAAGACGACTAGTGGTCCAGGAGATTGTGGGGTCGTGTTTTACCAACCAGGGTAACCCTAGGATGATGGGAAATAGGGGTGATGTGACCAGATCGAATCGTAAGGTTTCTTTGTGTCGGTCACCTATATATATCGTAAGAGATATGGTTTCGGTAGTGACCGGACCGGATATCAAGGGAGATCCATCGACACTTTGAATGCTCAAGGGTTTAGCTTTATTTTGGTGAGGGATACAAAGAAGAGTAGCCAGAGTAGTGTCCATAAAGCAGCCACTCGCGCCGGAGTCGATCATAGCAGGAAGGGTCACTGAGCGTTCATCCCACTGTAATAGAATGAATACAGACAAATGTTGAGACTCGACAGGGTGCAGATCTCCTAGGCGCGGATCATCGGGTATTTTATGGTCGTTACCTTGATGGAGTTTGACCTTATCGGGGCATTCACGGGCAATGTGGTTGGGTTTGCCACAATAGAGACACAGATGGTGGTTCCGTCGTCTTGCAAGTTCTTCAGGCGGTAGGTGCCCCTTTACTAGTCCAATTTGCATGGCTTCTCCGAAAGGTGCCGAGGTAGCAGGAGGGGAGGTGACGGGAGTGGGTGTGGAAAAGAAAGGTCGCCTTGTAGACGGAGTGGAGACTTGGGTGACTCGTTCTCTTTTTCGTTCTCGTAGGCGTCGGTCTATGTTGGTAACCAGCTGTATGAGGGGTTCGAGGGAGAGAGGGGCTCGGACGTGGGATAGGTCATCCTTTATCTCGCTGGATAATCCGACCTTGAACTGACTGACCAGTGCGGTTTCGTTCCAACCCGTCTCTATGGACAGAGTCTTGAATTCAGCAACATAGTCCTCCACCGGGCGTTTCCCCTGTTTCAGGTCTCGTATGGAGGTTTGGGCTGACTCAAACCGATATGGGTCCTCATACAAGTCGTCCAGTGCTGTGATAAAGGCTTCCCAGGATACAAGAGCGGGATCGTTGCTGGTAATGAGATGGTGAGCCCACAGTCGGGGTTCGCCTTGTAACAGCGATATCACTGTTTTGATTCTGATGTCTTCGGAGTGGTAGGTTCGGGGTTTTAGGGAAAACAGGAGTTGACAATCCGTAAGAAACACCCGATATTTGTTCCGGTCACCGGAAAATCGGTCTGGCAAAGGCACAAGAGGTTCAGGAGCCATAGCATCAACCAAGGGTAGATGAGTTGGTAGGCTTGGGATGGGGAGGGGCGAGGTAGCGGCCATAAGGTCCGAGATCTGGTTCTGGAGTTGAGCCTGTCCGGTTTGTAGGCCTTGGACGGTCTGGTTTAGATTCCCGATCTGGCGGGACATTGTGTTGAGGGCTTCGGCTATATCCGCGAGGTCCATTCGGTAATAGGCTTGGTTGTATCTGTCAGGTTCGTGTTTATGGGGCTCAGGATGCGGGACAAGCCGTTTTTGGGGTTGTGAGTCTGGATTGATAAGGTGTATGGTAAATAACGTAAAGGTTTTAGTACCTGGCTGGGTTTGGTTGAAGAGAGACGTCGTTGATGCAGGCTGAGGTTCGGTACACGGTGAAAGCAGGCAGAGAGTTGTCGTTGATACAAGCTGGGGTTCGGTACACGGTGAAAGCAGGCAAAGCGTCGTCGTTGATACAAGCCGGGGTTCGGTACACGGTGAAAGCAGGCAGAGCGTCGTCGTTGATACAAGCCGGGGTTCGGTACACAGTGAAAGCAGGCAGAGCGTCGTCGTTGATACAAGCCGGGGTTCGGTACACAGTGAAAGCAGGCAGAGCGTCGTCGTTGATACAAGCCGGGGTTCGGTACACAGTGAAAGCAGGCAGAGCGTCGTCGTTGATACAAGCCGGGGTTCGGTACACAGTGAAAGCAGGCAGAGCGTCGTCGTTGATACAAGCCGGGGTTCGGTACACAGTGAAAGCAGGCAAAGATATCTTTAGACAGGTGTGCTCAGGTAAGGGAGGTTTAAAGGGGAGGAACAGGACAACCAAGCAATGAGTCTTGGAGAGGTTGGTGTTTAAATAGGGCGCCTGTGGGAATTGGGCCAATCAGGAGAGAGGTGTACCTGGTTGCCTGGGGATACTGGGTTTTGATTGGTTGGGGACGCCATCTTGGAAAGCCACGTGGGACGCCGAGACGCGAGGAGACTGGTGCCGGAGAGCAAGCGCTGGGGAAGGACTCGGTGGCGCCGCGGGGGTGCGCAGCCGATCGAGGGGGTCCCTGGTATGGAGCGCCGATGCTGGGGCCATGGTGTTGCAGGGACAGCCCTCACTACCAGCAAGGAAGCCGCCGGGGGTCTGGAACCGCGGTGCAGGGCGGAGGTCCGGTGACCGGCAGTGGGTGAGTCAGTGGGTCCGGCGGGACCTGACACCGTCCCTTGTCATTTTAAGAAGATCCATAGTTGTAATGCTTTGGGTTCTACATTTGTGGGAATTTAATCAGTCCGTAAAAATTGGAGGGGGGAGGATTTTAATAAAAAGATTAATACAGAGGAGATGCGGTGGGTTTACAATCTGGAGGTTTAAACCTAGATTTTGAGCTATCACATTTTCTATGAGCTCTTTGCCCCCCATGAATCTCCTTCTCTTTATTTCTGTTCTGGTCTGTATACATCTGGTATGGTTTCTATAAATATCATACTATATCTTATGTGTTTTTTTCTCACAATTTATATGGTTCTTTCATTATCGATTGTCATTGTTGCAATTTATCTTCACTTATGTTATGATAGGAGGGGATAAGAGTGTGTTTATTAAAGTTTCCATCATTATATTAGATTACATAATTGAAACTGAAACATTGCCTAATTGTGTGTCTCTATCCTTTATTTTTCCATGTAAACACAAATTGTTCGTGCCATGGGGAGTGATCCTAGTACAAGAAGTTTGGCATTGATCTTAAGTGTTCAATCTCCGTTAACTGGATGCTTCGAACTTTCGTTTTTGCCGTGTGGATCATTGGACGCAAGTATGCAACTTCCGGTTTCGCTTTTGGGATCGACGCGCAGGCACAGGATAGGCAAAGTATTTTACTTTCGTTTCAACGTTCCGGACCATCGGCGGAGCGTCAGCGTCGCGAGATGATGATGTCGGAAGAGCGTCTTGAGCATGGAGATGGCATAGAACCTTTTCCTGCCGGAGAAAACTTCTTCGATTGGATGGACAATTAAATGGATTATGTATTTAAGTGAACTAGGGGGTTTATTTATTATTGCTGCTGAGGAAGCCGTAGGGTCTATATCGACCTAGGCGAAACGCGTTCGGCCATTTTATTTGTTTGATTTATATTTTTATTAAATCCATTTTTATCACTTGATTTATTATATTATTTATATTTTTTATTTTATGCCTACCATTTGGCTATCATCTTATGCTGCTACAAAGATCCAGTGAGGCTTTTGTGAGAGTTGTGCCCACTTGAAACAACCCTTGGGCTTATCTATTTGAGCCTTGGTGGCTCATGAACACGTGAGTGGTCTGAGTTGTGTATTGAGATACAGTATAAATTTGTGCTGAATCACCCTATGTCGCTGTCTTTCTTCCCTACATGTTTATTGGGAGTCATCATCGATTGAAGTGGCCAGTGGGGGGGGGGGGCCTATATGAATTCTACCCACAGGCGAAAATTGCTAGAGCCGGGTATTGACCCTCTATCAACAGGAGAGTTTTTGCCTCTCTCTGGGTAAATAACGTTGATTATACATTTCAATTACACTGGGAAGCGCCGCACCCTTTTTTTTTCTTGATGTCCCTGCAGATGTTAGGGCCCCAGAGATACAGGGGTCTAAATGATTGTAAATTATAAAAGTGCTGTGACGTTGCCTCATGGTTCTGGCGTCGCCGAGCATTGAGATCTCATCTACACCTATTTAAGACTAAAGGGGTTATTCAAAGAGATCCGAATGGCTGCCGAAAGGTAACCGAACGCTGAAATTCAGAGTTCGGTTACCTTTCCTGGCCATTCGGCTATTCAGAGAGCAGGCAGTTCGCCAAATGTTGGCGAATTTCCTGCACATACGGTGCTTGTTCGGTGCCTGTTTGAGGGCAGTGAAATCCCTATAAAAAAAGCACTGCTTCATCTATTCAGAGCACAAAAACCAGCAGTGAAAAGTTGCCGAATTGCCCTGCCATTCGGTGGCTTCATACGGCAGGTTTATTCAGGTGAATCCCATAGGCTTCAATGTTAAAAATATTCCCGTTTTAATTCAATATCTAATAAACCGTTCATTATAAAATTCTGCAGTAAAGAGTCTCTTTATTTATAGATTTCTTTTAGGATATTTTAAGCATTTTTCAGGACTTTTTTGCAAAAAAAATTCAGATTTTTTTAAAACAATTTTAACCTTCTTTTCTTTTTTCTGTAACAGCCCTTTTTATTATTATTATTATTATTATTATTATTATTATTATTATTCTTTATTTATAAAGCGCCAGCATATTCCGCAGCGCTGTACAATAAGCACAGTATAGACAGGGTTACAATACATTGAACAACATTTGACAAACAGTACAGGAGGAGATGAGGGCCCTATTCCCGTAGGAACTCACAATCTGGGAGGGTTGGGGTTGGAAACAGGAGGAGAGGACTGTAAGGTGAGAGTGATTGATGGTTGCGTCAGTGAGTTGGGTGGTAGGCTTCCCTAAATAGGAATGTTTTCAGGGAGCGTTTGAAGGAAGAGAAGTTAGGGGAAAGTCTGACAGTACGAGGGAGAGCGTTCCAGAGAGTGGGGGCTGCGCGTGAGAAATCCTGCAGTCTATCATGGGAAGAGGTGATGCGGGGAGAAGCTAGGCGCAGGTCACTGTTTGACCTTAGGGAGCGGGCTGGGGTGTATTTGGTGATTAGTGAGGACAGGTAGTGGGGAGCTGAGTTAGTGAGGGTTTTGTAGGTAAGGATAAGGATTTTGAACTTAATTCTGCAGTGGATGGGGAGCCAGTGAAGGGACTCGCAGAGGGGAGCGGCAGAGACAGAGCGGTGGGTGAGGTGAATTAGCCTGGCGGAGGCGTTCAGGATGGATTGTAGGGGGGAGAGGTGGGACAGAGGGAGGCCAGATAAGAGATTATTGCAATAGTCGAGTCGGGAGATTACCAGGGCGTGTATGAGTTGTTTTGTGGCGACAGCGGTAAGAAATGGCCGAATTCTGTAAATATTACGCAGTTGATATCGGCAGGAGGAGGAAAGAGACTTGATGTGGGGGATGAAGGAAAGAGCAGAGTCAAGTGTAACTCCAAGACAGCGAACTTGGTTTGATGGGGAGATGGTGATACCCTCCACCGTGATCGAGAAGTCAGGAGGTGGGGCGGCATTAGAGGGAGGAATAAGTAGGAGCTCAGTCTTTGACATGTTGATCTTTAGGTGGTGGGAGGCCATCCAGGAGGAGATGCCAGATAAACAGTCACTGACTTTGGAAAGGACAGGGGGAGAGAGATCAGGGGTAGAGAGGTAGATCTGAGTGTCATCAGCGTAGAGGTGGTAATTAAAGCCAAAGCTGTTGATGATTTTGCCCAGGGAGGAGGTGTAGATGGAAAAGAGCAGAGGACCAAGGACAGAGCCTTGAGGTACACCAACAGATAGAGGCAATGAGGAGGAGGAGTTACCAGCAAAGGACACACAGAAGGACCTGTTGGATAAATAGGAGTCAATCCAAGCAAGTGCAGTGTCACCGAGACCAGAGAGTTGAGGGTCTGTAGAAGGAGGGGGTGGTCAACAGTGTCAAAAGCAGCCGAGAGGTCAAGCAGGATGAGAATAGAATAGTGGCCATGTTTTTTAGCAGTTAGGAGGTCGTTGGTGACTTTGGTGAGGGCAGTTTCAGTTGAGTGTAGCGGACGGAAGCCAGATTGCAGGGGGTCAAGTAGTGAATTGGAGGACAGGAAGAGGGAGAGGCGGTTGAAGACTAGTTTTTCTAAGAGCTTAGAGGTAAAGGGAAGCAGGGATACAGGACGGTAGTTGGATGGAGAGTTGGGATCTAGGGATGGTTTCTTTAGTAAAGGGGTAACTAGCGCGTGTTTGAAGGCAGATGGAAAGGAGCCAGTGGAGAGAGATAGGTTGAAGATGTGTGTGAGAGCAGGGGTGAGGGAGGAGGAGAGGGGAGGAATTAGATGTGAGGGAATGGGGTCGAGCGGGCGTGGTGAGATGTGAGGAGGACAATAAGGAATTGACTTCCTCCTCAGTGGTTGGGAGGAAGCGGCAGAGGGTGGCAGATGGGACCTGTGGGAGTGGAGGTGGCAGATAACTATCTTGTGTTGGGATGTTGCTTCTGATAGTTAAAGTTTTACTGAGGAAGTAGTCTGTCTGCAGCTCTTGAGCGCTGAAGGCAGCTGAGGGGGGAGGTGCAGGTGGGTAGAGGAGGGTGTTGAAGGTGGACCAGAGCCGTTTAGGGTTGGAGGACAGCGTAGATATAAGAGATGAGAAGAAGGATTGTTTGGCCAAGTGGAGGGCAGAGGTGTATGACCGGAGAATAAACTTGAAGTGAACAAAATCAGCTTCAGAGCGGGATTTCCTCCAGGCACGCTCTGCGGTGCGGGAGCATCTTTGCAGGTAGCGAGTCTGGAGGGTGTGCCAGGGCTGAAGCTGGCGGCGTGGGGCCTTACAGAGTCGAAGAGGAGCAAGAGTGTCTAGAGCAGAGATAAGCGTAGTGTTGTAGTGATTAGTGGCAGCATCAGGGCAGGTAAAGGATGAGGTATGAGGGAGGTGGTGAAGTAGGTTGGAGAATTGATGGGGGTCCACAGCCTGTAGATTTCTGCGAGTGTGTGTGCGGGGTGGGGGAGCAGGGTTTTTAGGAAGTCCAGATAGGTTGAAAGAGAGAAGGTGGTGGTCAGAGATGGGGAAAGGGCGACAGTTGAACTCAGAAATGGAGCAGAGGTTGGAAAAGACAAGGTCAATAGCGTGACCATCGCGGTGGGTAGGGAGGAGGGAGGATTGTGTGAGTCCAAGGGAGGACGTGAGTGAAAGAAGTTTGGAGGCAGCAGGGGCGGAAGGATCGTCAATGGGAATGTTGAAGTCCCCGAGAACTAGGCATGGAAGATTAGAAGACAGAAAGTGAGAGAGCCAGGTAGCAAAGTGGTCAAAGAACTGGGAGGTTGGTCCCGGTGGGCGGTAGATGACTGCCACCCTGAGAGCCAGAGGAGAGAACAGGCGGATGCAGTGTGTCTCGAAGGAGGAGAAGGAGAGGGATGGGGGTGGAGGGAGATGCTGGTAGGTGCAGGTGGGAGAGA
Source organism: Leptobrachium leishanense (assembly GCA_009667805.1). Lineage (NCBI taxonomy): Eukaryota > Metazoa > Chordata > Amphibia > Anura > Megophryidae > Leptobrachium > Leptobrachium leishanense. The sequence continues at coordinate 41,930 of RXON01001453.1, forward strand.
GCAGGATTCCGACCCCGCCACCATTTCTCTCACCCGGTCTGGGGGTATGACTTAAGTGTAGACCGCCATGTGAGAGAGCAGCAACGGAGGCCGTGTCAGAGGGAGTTAACCAGGTTTCAGTTAAAGCTAGGAGGTTGAAGGAGTTTGAAAGGAAGAGGTCATGGATTGCTGTGAGTTTGTTGCACACAGAGCGAGCGTTCCAGAGGGCGCAGGAGAAGCGGACAGGCGCTGAGGGATTATGGGGATGAGGTTGCTGGGCTTGCAGGGAGGTGATTTATGTGCGATGGAGATAGGATGAGAGGGAAGTATTGGATGTGTTGTGGGGCCAGGGTTAGGGGATATGTCACCTGAAGAGAGTAGCAGCAGGAGGGTGAGAAAGAGAAGGTGGGAATGGGATTTGTGGGAGTGATTGGCAGCGCGAGAGTTAGAGGGAGACCATGTTCTGAGGAAACAAAGGAGCTCATGCGAGGCCATCATGTGGGACGAGAGGAGGGAGGGAGAGATGCAGATAGTGTAGGGGTCGGTGGTAGAGGGGCAGGAGTTCCATTTAAGGAGAAAAGTAGAAGTAAAGAGTAGAAGCGTGAGAGAAAGCATGATATAGACGTGCGTTTACCCAGAGTAAAAGTGGGCCTTGCAGTTCCTTCCTCCAGTCCCGTAACTCCAGGAAACAACTCTGTATGTCCACTTAAAAATGCCACTTGCAAATGACACTCAGAGCCTGGCTCAAAGAGCCTGGGATAGTAGTGATATAGGGCGGGCTGATTGCATTCAGGCAGTTAGAAGGTAAACACCTGAAGCTGGATGGGCTGTGTCAATAGGATAGGAGATTCACATGCTAATTAGCAAAGCAAATGGTGGAGAAAAACAAAAATAAATATAATAAAAAATAGAAAATACCAATATGCAGGCGATCAGATGATCAGATGAGATGTGGGTGTCTGAATAATGGGTGATAATGTCTTACCAGCAAAAGTATGCAGGCGATCAGATGAGATGTGGGTGACTGTGGATGATGGGTGATAATGTCCTACCAGCAAAAGTATGCAGGCGATCAGATGAGATGTGGGTGACTGTGGATGATGGGTGATAATGTCCTACCAAGCAGTATGCAGGCGATCAGATGAGATGTGGTGACTGTGGATGATGGGTGATAATGTCCTACCAGCAAAAGTATGCAGGCGATCAGATGAGATGTGGGTGACTGTGGATGATGGGTGATAATGTCCTACCTGTGGAGAGAGGAGACACAGGACTTAGGGATCGTTATTATCATTCATTGGATTTTATATGTAAATTTCAGACATTTTCACTCAGTAGTTTCTTTGCAAACAGCGTTTCACTTCAAGCGTACTTTTTTTTCCCCTCACTCCATTCATCTGCGGTATCGGGTTTTTCCGGCGGCTGCTCTGCATGTGATCGGCTCCTGCTCGGGTTTCTCTGGCATGTTCGTCTGGGTTAATCCAGATGTTTTTGCGGGTTTCTGTGTGCATTCGCCTGGGTTTTGCTGTGAGTGTTCGACAGGTTTGCGGCGGCTTTTCCCTGCGCTACAACGGCCCTGTGGTGCTTGCAGAATACACCGCAAGGTCACCGAAATGGGATCGCCGAATCGCACCGAATTAAGGAGAACGAAAAGTCACCGAACGTACGGTGACTTTTCGATTCTCTTTGAATAACCCTGTAAATCTCACACCGTCCTGAGGCCTGAGGTGTCTCTTTATACCCGGGAGCACCTGTTCTATTTATTCTGATATTTGGTGTAGTGATCCTGGTAAGGGATGGGCATTCGGTTTGATTCGAACATAAGTTCAATTCGAACATTGGCCATTAGAAAGTTCTCGAACATCGAATTTTTTGGGACTTTCGCCAAAAGTTCGAAAAAAAATTCCTAAAAAATCTAAAAATAATGAGACTCTTTACTGCAGAATATTATAAGCAATGGTTTATTAGATATTGAATTAAAACAGGAACATTTTTAACATTGAAGCCTATGGGATAAAACATTCTTGTTGCTAAAACATCAGGCAGACGAGCCCCTCTAATCAGCCACTGTAGAGGGCAGCCCGCTGGGGCCTCCAAAGGATTCCTAGAGGAGCATGCAGCCGCCGGATGACAGAGCTGTGACTGTGCGGGCTGGCCGGCAGGGTGCATGTGGCAGAGAGGTGGCGCAGGGAGGGAGCAACAGCAGATCCCTCCCCACAACAAGGATCCAGGGAGCTCCCACTGACCAAAAGGCTAAGGTAAGGGGACACATTTTTAAATAAAATCTGAGGACATCTTTAAATGTTCCCTGGAACATAAAATAAAACCTTTTTTTTTTTGTTCTAATACTCACCTGATTCCTGGATCCACAAACAAGCGCAGCCTCCTGTCAAGGCAACTACGCACACTGCTGTGAAAGACGCCGGGTTAAGCAGCTCACTATCTGTCTATCCTAGACCCAGATAATAACTGCGTGGACAACAATCCTTGTGCGCTCGCTTACCTATCCGTCCCCGCAAACTTTCTCTCGCAACAGGCACGTAGAGCGCAATAAAGTGGTCCCAGGATTGCAACGCAGTACCAATCTTCTCTTGAATTGGGTAGTGACTACGTTTCCCACAATCCCTGTGCCCACTCTCTTATTCTATTAGTTACGCTGCCACCAGTTCCCCTGAACACTACGCGCGTCGCAGCAAAAGACGCAGGGCTAAGCAACCCACTATCCTTCTATCCTAGATAATGACTATGCGGACAACAATCCGCCACTCGCTTACCCAACCGTCCCCAGCGACCGCAACTCACAATTTCGAAGCTACTAGAGCTTAACACAACAAGCAATACTCCAGTCTCTTTAGTTAGCGATGCAAAATGCGCAGCCGGCTTCCCTGCTACACTAATAGCATATCTTCTCGTTAAAGCTAGCACCAGACTGTAGAGGTGCTGCCCGGCAGTTTGAGAATTCATATGCCGCATTATTATACTGTAAAGGTGCTGCTCAGCAGTGTGAGGATTCATATGCTGCATTATTATACTGTAGAGGTGCTGCCCGGCAGTCTGAGGATTCATATGCTGCATTATTATACTGTAAAGGTGCTGCTCAGCAGTGTGAGGATTCATATGCTGCATTATTATACTGTAAAGGTGCTGCCCGGCAGTGTGAGGATTCATATGCTGCATTATTATACTGTAAAGGTGCTGCCTGTCAGTGTGAGGATTCATATGCTGCATTATTATACTTTAAAGGTGCTGCCCGGCAGTGTGAGGATTCATATGCTGCATTATTATACGGTAGAGATGCTGCCCGGCAGTGTGAGGATTCATATGCTGCATTATTATACTGTAAAGGTGCTGCCCGGCAGTGTGAGGATTCATATGCTGCATTATTATACTTTAAAGGTGCTGCCAGGCAGTGTGAGGATTCATATGCTGCATTATCATACTGTAGAGGTGCTGCCCGGCAGTGTGAGGATTCATATGCTGCACTAATTCTTCTTCTTCCAAATTTGGTTACTTAAATATCTTAAATATCTTGCATATATGCCCTCTTGGAGGGCACTCTAAAATTCGAACGTTCGAGTCCCATTGACTTGCATTTAGTTTAAATCATATTCGCGTTCGAATCCGAACTTTTTCAAATGTTTGTGTTCGAATGCGAACCAAACACGGGGGTGTTCAGCCCATTACTAATCCTAGTGATTCTATCACAAAGACACTGGGGGTTATTCAAAGAGCACCAACATATCGCCGACATTTCAGTGCTCTCTCGTTCCCTGCACTTTGGGGAATCAAAGTTCCCCATCCTGCGATGTATTCAGCATTCACCACAGGGTCCTCGAAGTGCAAGGAAGCGGCCGCCAAATAGGGGTGAGCCGAACACCCCCGTGTTCGGTTCGCATTCGAACTCGAACAATTTCAAAAGTTTGAGTTTGAACATGAACCAAACTCAATGCAAGTCAATGGGACTCGAAAGTTCGATTTTTAGAGTGCCCTCCAAGAGGGCATATATGCAAGATAAGGTGTATGGGGGTCCGGGTAGTGCCCTGGGGGACAGGAGACAAGGAAAAAAAGTAAAAAAAAAAGGGTTTTTATAGGAACAGTGAGTTTTCCACGACAGAAAGGTTAAGAATAAAATGAAAAATTCCTTCAAATATCGTGCCTAGGAGGTCCCCATAACCTGCCCGTGAAGTGGCGGATTTGTAGGATGCATAGAAACATTTAAAAAGAAAAAAATGACATTTCAAATGACGGTAAAAGTTTTTCCTTTAATCCATTCATAAACAACTGCTTGGGGCGGCAGTCTATATGAAAAGAGGAGTCATTTTAGGACACGCAGAACAAGTTTAGTGATTTTTTGGCTAAATTATGGTGAAACGTATGCAGGCTTTGGATGAAAGTAACAATACGTGCTTTAAAATTGGGCCTTTAGTGTAGGCAACAGTGCTGTCACACTGTAACTCCTCTGTGGTATTGTGGAAGAGTGCAGGGTTGGACCCTGCGGTCAAATATTAAAATGATATGAATCTGGTATAGGCATCAATGCCAGTGCACCCAAATATTGTGCCTTTGGTGGCAGCAAGTGCCTTCACACCGTAAGTAACCCCTCTGTGGTATTGTGGAAGAATGCATTGGTGGAGGTTTTGGGAATGCAGAAGAGATCCCGATCTATTCAGTTACATCAGCAGCTATAACAAAACCGGGTCATCAATGTTTAGGCACTTGTACTGCGCTACTGTATATGGTGCGAATCGGCGCACACCAGTAGCAACAGGAAGCAAACAGAACAGGCAGGGAATACACAAAGAGAATAGTCAAATGGCAAGCAAAGTCGGCAACAGATAGGGTCCTCAGAACAAGCAGGGTCAGTAACAAGTATACAAACTGATTCGGTAAGCTAGCGATGCGGGAATAAAGGCTGAGACTGAGCGTGTAGCGATGCACAGCGTAGCAAAGAGAAGCAAACAATTTGCAGGCTTGACTTCACTGCGCTCCGCCTCGCTGCGTGTCTACACTACATTACGTTTGCTTCTCACAGCACTGGACAGGAATCCACTAACTAAATTAAAATGTACACACAAAACCATTTTATTTTCACAAAGCACATGTTATATAGGCAAAAAAAAGTTTCTACTGAATAAAATACATCAAAAATAACTGTTAAATTAATAGGAATAGTATAAAAAGGTAACCCCTGATCATATATATTATAGAGACACGGAGCGCCGTGTATAGAGTAGGGATGCATTGATACCACACACAGACATATCCATCAACACGCAGACCTGTATATATCAACACGCAGATATATATATATACAACCACCCACAGACCTCAGACCATATATACACAGACGCACATGGGAGGGGTGGCATGTGGACAATCTCAACTAAATGCGCCCCCCCATTTGGCTGATCCCTCCAGAAGAAATGTTGAACCCGACAGAGCAGAGAATATATATATTATTCTCTGCTCTATCGGGTTCAACATTTCTTTTGGAGGGATCAACCAAATGGAGGGGGGCAATTAGTTGCCAAAATGTGTGTGTAATACAAGTCTGGATATATATATTTATAAGAATATAGATACATATCTTATCTATATATATAAACTTTGAAAGGGTGGTGGCGGCACTCCAGGACTATTAACCAAATAACAATTTATTCACTGATAAGTCAACGTTTCAGCCCCAGTACAGGGCTTTCCTCGGGACATAAATACAACAAAAATCACAGAAAACGTATAAACGCCACAATACTTACCCCTCCCCTCAATCAACGTTCTCACCCACACAGTGCGCATGCACCGACTTCCGACATAGCGGGATGACGTGACTTATGTGTAACCCCGACAATCAGGGATGCATAGCCGTTCCCATGCACCACAGTGACTGAAAGAAAAATAATTATCATTAAAAACAAGAGCAAAATTACAATGGGTGACTGCGTACAATTCCCAGAGCTAATATTAAGCAGAATGACATCTAGTAATCTATAATCTATTGTGGGCCAGCAAACAGACTTTAACCAACAAGAACACCCCATAAAGGAAAACACAAATTCTCAATAACGATTTGGAATGGTTTAAAACAAGCATCCAAATATCGGTCCGAGCCTCAGCGGAACTGCAATTATCAAAAATTGGCAGATGGTATTAGAACATAGAAAACATCAATATCTTATTTAATCTTTCCGGATGGACAGTTCTCAAATAATGTATCCAAAAGGCTTCTTTCTGTAACAGTAGACGGCCTCGATCACCTCCTCTCCTAGGCGGTGGTATGTGGTCAAAAGCTATAAATTTCAAAGAGGTTAATGGATGGTTGTGCTCTAAAAAATGCCTTGCCACAGGTTTATCTGACCGACCGTCGCGATACGCTACACGGATATTCTTTGGCTTTGGCTTTAACCCCTTAGTGACCGGGCGGTTTTACACGAATCCGTCCGTTCGTGACCGCTGCTGTTTTTACGTTTCTGCGCTCTTAGTGTTTACGTCAAATTTTCCTCTTACTCGTTTATGTAACCCACACATATTTTACACTGTTTTTCTCGTCACTAAATGGACTTTATAAAGATACCATTTTTTTCATCATTTCATATAATTTACTATAAAAAATATTGTGAAATATGACACAAAAATTGAAAAAACACCACTTTTTCGAACTTTGACCCCCAAAATTTCTTATGTATCAACAACTGTCAAAAAAAATTAATTCGTTAGTAGTTTCTAAATTTAGTACTGAGTTTAGCAATACCCAATGTTTACATATTCCTCGCTTTTTTCCTTATTTTATGCAACAATAAGTGCAAGTAGCACTTTGCCATTTCCAAAGAGTTTATTTTCAAAACTAGTGATAGTGACATTGTAACACTGATATCTGTCACTAATTCCTGAATAACCCTCCACATATACATATTTTTTTAAAGTACACAAATCAAGGTATTAAACTTGGGGTATTTTGACTCTTTCCATGCAAACCATTTTACCACAAATCTATGCCAAAGTTTGAGAAAAAAAAAAAATTTGGTGATTTTTTTTTTTTGAACGCAATTTAAGAATACATGTACTGTGAACTTTAAGGTTTACTGCCAAAAAGCACCCCAAAATATGTTCAGCAACATCTTCTGAGTAAATTGAAACCACCCAAGTATAGGTATGTCGGGTCATTTGGGGGCTAAAAGGCCTTATTTGGGGGGTGCGCATTTCAGTTTTCCAACTTGGAATTTTCACATTTCGTCATCATGCACCCATGTCCTATTTGGGACATTTTTGAAGCCGGCCAAAGTAATTTACCCCCATCAAACCATATATTTTTAGAAAGGGCACACCCTAGGGTGCTTCAAAGAGTTGTATTTTAACACTTTCCATGCACTAGCTCTATGTCAAACTTTCAGGTAGTCACTTTTTGTGTTATTTTTTCACACACATTGTACTTTAGGCATGAATTGTCAAATCCAGTTATGGGTTACTGCCAAAAAACACCCCAAAATATGTTCAGCAATATCTTCTGAGTAAATTGATACCACCCATGTATAGGTATGTCGGGTCATTTGGGGGCTAATAGGCCTTATTTGGGGGGTGCGCATTTCAGTTTTCCAACTTGGAATTTTCACATTTCGTCATCATGCACCCATGTCCTATTTGGGACATTTTTGAAGCCGGCCAAAGTAATTTACCCCCATCAAACCATATATTTTTAGAAAGGGCACACCCTGGGGTGCTTCAAAGAGTTGTATTTTAACACTTTCCATGCACTAGCTCTATGTCAAACTTTCAGGTAGTCACTTTTTGTGTTATTTTTTCACACACATTGTACTTTAGGCATGAATTGTCAAATCCAGTTATGGGTTACTGCCAAAAAAACACCCCAAAATATGTTCAGCAACATCTTCTGAGTAAATTGATACCACCCATGTATAGGTATGTCGGGTCATTTGGGGGCTAATAGGCCTTATTTGGGGGGTGCGCATTTCAGTTTTCCAACTTGGAATTTTCACATTTTGTCATCATGCACCCATGTCCTATTTGGGACATTTTTGAAGCCGGCCAAAGTAATTTACCCCCATCAAACCATATATTTTTAGAAAGGGCACACCCTAGGGTGCTTCAAAGAGTTGTATTTTAACACTTTCCATGCACTAGCTCTATGTCAAACTTTCAGGTAGTCACTTTTTGGGTTATTTTTTCACACACATTGTACTTTAGGCATGAATTGTCAAATCCAGTTATGGGTTACTGCCAAAAAACACCCCAAAATATGTTCAGCAACATCTTCTGAGTAAATTGATACCACCCATATATAGATTTGTTCTGTTGTTTTTGGGTGCTACGCCAATCTTTGACATGTGCTTGTCAATTTTCTAATTTGACATACAGTATCTTCTTTGCTGATCTTCTTTTTAGGGGCCTTTTTACATACCCCAGTTTTATGAACGTGCATATATTTGGTAAGCTAACACCCCAAAGTATTGTAAATGGAGTGTTTTTATGCTATGGATGCATCCGTTTGCTCCAAACAAATTGGATACAGTTTGGTGGTCATTTTTCATTTTCACACCCACATCAGTTTTGGACTGTGATTTAGGAGACACTGTTGTTTGTTACTGCATGAAAACTCTCCAGGTTGTTTTCTGCAAGATCTCCTGAGTACACCCATGCCCCCCATGCATAGGTTTGCCAGGATTTTGGGAAGGTTCAAATACAATTTTTATGACTTTGTCATTGGAGTTGAAATTGAGATTATTTCTTCAGCTAGGCCTATCTTTGGTTTTGGGTCTACCGCATACCCCAGTTTGAATTATTGCCAGAAAATTGTTTATATTTGTTATGTTGACACCCCAAGGTATTGCATATGGAGTGCTTTGATGCCATGGATGCAACGGTTTTAGCCCAAAACATTTGAGAAGGTGTGTGGCGGTAATTTTTCAATTTTCAGATTTTTACGCCCACAATAGTTTTGGACTGTGATTTAGGAGACACTGTTGTTTGTTACTGCATGAAAACTCTCCAGGTTGTTTTCTGCAAGATCTCCTGAGTACACCCATGCCCCCCATGCATAGGTGTGCAAAGATTTTGGCAAAATACAGCACCAATTGTAGAACATAAAAATGTACGAATAAAATGTAAAAGTCTGGTGCCTGTCAAACTGGGGATGCTCTCTAGGGGGGCACAGGCTGTTGTCACTGAAGTGCATGAAACGCAAAATGTTTTCATACCTTCTACGTGACATTGATTGGAGGTAAATGGGGTAGAGCAGATGGGGCTACTGCTCCAGTAGGAGCGAATTGAGGGCTTCTTTATGATGCCCTCAGCATAGTAAGTGCCCAGAATTTCAGAAATTCTGGCACATCTAGCGGGGTCCATTGCTGCCTTGCGAAGTAGGAGTCTGGCTTCGCAGCACAATGCTGATGGGCATACAGATTTGATTGGGCCACGATGTGGCCCAACAAATCATCCCCATAAGCACCTGCAAAAACTGTGTGGCGGTAAATCCTGCAACATCAATATTGATGCCAGGATTTGCCGTGAAAGGAGGGATATCTGGCCTCTGGCGATGAGGCACTACCCACTCCTCAGCTGGAGCTGTGCGTCTCCTGCTGGCAGGTGGTGACCCAGGATCTGCATCAGAAACATCACTAGATACATCAGCCAGCGTAGATAATGTATCTAGCGACGTCTCTGAGCAGTTAGCGGGGTCGAAATGAGGGTCTGAGTCTGACGCAGATGCCTCAGATTCTGACGCCAGGATGGCATATGCCTCCTCGGCGCTGTACACCCTCTCAGACATTATATATAATAGATTATAAAATTTTATAATTATTATATATAATAAGCGGATAGTTGGTTCTTAGAAGAACCGTTGGGTTTCACAAGAAAATACAAATAAACACCTAAATCTCTCTAAATCACTCTAAACCTGCCTCAATTCTTCTAAATCTCCCTAAAATCTCTCTAAATCTGCCTCAATTTTTCTAATCTCACTAAAATCTCTAACCTGTCAAATCTGATCTCTCTCTCTCGCTCACCAAAACACAAGTGAGGAGAGGGAGGGAGAATCACAGAGGTCAGAGCCAATATTTACAAAATATTGACCTGACCTGACAAATTAGAAATTTTATTTTGATTTTTTTTTACTTCTGATTGGATGTTGCTAGCCTGCCTCTCTGATGAGGCAGGCTAGGAACATCCCACTCAGCCCCAAGATGACCCTGCCCTTAGAACCCTAACCCTAGCCCTAACCCTAACCCTAACCCTACCCCTAACCCTACCCCTAACCCTACCCCTACCCCTACCCCTAACCCTACCCCTACCCCTACCCCTAACCCTACCCCTAACCCTACCCCTACCCCTAACCCTACCCCTACCCCTAACCCTACCCCTAACCCTAACCCTACCCCTACCCCTACCCCTAACCCTACCCCTACCCCTAACCCTACCCCTAACCCTAACCCTAACCCTAACCCTACCCCTAACCCTAACCCTAACCCTACCCTACCCCTAACCCTAACCCTACTCCTAACCTACCCTAACCTACCCCTAACCCTACCCCTACCCCTAACCTAACCCTACCCCTAACCCTAACCCTAACCCTAACCCTACCCCTAACCCTAACCCTAACCCTAACCCTACCCCTAACCGTCAGCTTATTTTATTTATTTTTATTTTTATTTTACTTTTTTTTTAACTTTTTTTTCACTTTTTTTTACTCTGCTGGGTGCCTTGATCCCTCGAGGCACCCAGCAGAGCACCTGATCACTGATATGATCGTTTTTGTACTGAGTGCCACGATACCTCGTGGCACTCAGTACTTCCTGCCGCTACCGGAAGTGATCACTCGGGGGGAGCGATCACGGACGGACCGGCGGCAGGTAAGCATATTGCAAGGATGCCTCGATGTCGAGGCATCCCTGCAATATACTCAAAGCAGCTGGAAGCGATACCGATCGCTTCCAGCGCTCTCTAGAAGTGCCGGGCACCTCTCCGGTAAAACCGGATGTTGATCGCTCCCGGGGAGCGATCACATGGTGCCCCGGCACTTCTAACCGCCATTGCACGGCTGCCTGGACTCCCAGGCAGCCTGCAATGGCGTTTGAGCTGCTGGAAGCGATCCGATCGCTTCCAGCGCTCAAAAAACGGCAGGACGTACCATGTACGTCAGCGGGTCTAAGAGAGACCCGCTGCAATGACGTACATGGTACGTCCTCGGTCCTTAAGGGGTTAATTACCACCTCTACGCTGATGACACTCAGATCTACCTCTCTACCCCTGAATGTCGGAATGAATGCACAAAACAAACAAAAATGGCCAAAGCCCATTACTTCAATGAAAATCTAAACAATAACATCTCAAACCCTAGAAACTTTTGGAGAACCATAAGTAACATACAAGCACCCCCAGTCCACTCCCAGCCAGCTGCTGTCAAAGTAAACAACCAAACCCTGCAACACCCGCTAGATGTAGCAAATGCCTTTAATGATTATTTTGTTGGATGTGCCACCACTTTGATTGCCAAGCTAGGAAATGACATGCAATCAGAGAGGCCTCATGCAGGTCAGGCCCCCCCAACTGTGCAAAGTCCCTGTATCAGACAGGAATTCAGTTTTAGACCAGTGCCTGTCAGTGTCGTTACTAAACTTCTCCGTAAGCAAAAAATTAAATACCAGTCTGGACCTGATCAAATACCAGCAATGCTGCTGAAAATCAGTGCGCCAGCAATTGCAAATCCAGTCGCAACCCTAATAAATGAGTCACTGGCAACTGGTTACATACCCAAGCTCTGGAAGACTGCAAGAGTGGTACCCATCCATAAAAGTGGTGACAATACTTTGGTATCCAACTACCGTCCGATATCGTTGCTCCCTGTAATGTCAAAAGTCTTGGAAAAATGTGTCTACACACAATTACGTGATTATTATCAATATTGGAACTACTTAACCCCGGATCAATCAGGCTTTCGCCCAAATCACTCAACCACAACCGCCCTTTTAAAAGTCTGCAATGATATCCAAGCTGGGATGGAACAAGGAAACCTAACTGGAGCCATCTTCCTTGATTTTGCCAAGGCCTTTGACACGGTAGACCATGGCATCTTGTTAGAAAAACTTAAAAACTCTGGCATTGGTGATCGCACGCTAACCTGGTTTCAATCATATGTATCCGACCGATCACAATATGTCTCAATTTCTGGCAGCTCCTCCCTCCCGCTCCCAGTCACTTGCGGTGTACCCCAAGGCTCAATACTAGGCCCCCTGCTATTCACAATATTCATAAATGATCTGCCCAACGTCTGCAAAGCCTCAACTGTACATATGTACGCAGACGACACTGTGATCTATACCAGCAAACCAAATCTCCGCAGCTGGAGGCCGTGCTGCAAGAACTATTCACAGAGATAGAAAAGTGGATCAAAAACAACAAACTTTTTTTAAATACTGACAAAACTGTAACGATGCTCTTTGGAACAGCACCTAAACTACACAAATTGCAAAATCCCCATCTATGTGTTGGGACAAAATCAAATGGCACGCTGACCACAGTCACTTCTCTCAAATATCTAGGTATGTGGTTGGACCCTAATCTATCCTTTGGCCCCCACATCGAAAAACTCTCATCTAAACTTTACCCCAAACTAGGTGCCCTGTACAGAAACAATCCTGCCTGAGTCCCGCGGTAAGAAAGCAGATTGTACAGCAAATGCTTATGCCGGCTATTGATTACGGAGATGTAGTGTATGCAGCCGCCCCGCAAACACACCTTCATAAACTTACTACACTGTATAACTCATTCTGCCGCTTTGCGCTACAATGTAACTACATGACCCACCATTGTGACATGTTAAAACAGCTAAACTGGCCATCGCTAGAATCCAGACGCACCCTTCACCTTTCCAGGCTGGTGTTTAAGAGCATCTCTGGGAAGCTGCCACCCTACCTGAATAGACTGCTTCCCCCAGCAGCTCCCTCATCCTATAACCTCCGATCCAGGACCAGCACCTTACTTGCAATACCACAATACAAAAAGACAGTGGCTCGGTCCTCATTTTCCTACAGAGCACCACAATTATGGAATAACCTCCCAGACACCATCAAATCTTCCACCAGTCTTAAGTCACTCAAAATTTCCCTATTAACATACCTCAATACAGAATGCACCTGTAAACATGTAACCTAGTGACTATATTTCCTACATATTTATTTTCTGTTAATCTGTATATTAGTGTTGTTAATATCTTACATTGTATTACTTTGTATTTCTGTAAATGTAACACTTCAATGTACTTGAACCCAGGACATACTTGAAAACGAGAGAAATCTCAATGTATCCTTCCTGGTAAAATCCTTTATAAATAAATAAATAAATAAATAAATAAATCTCTCTCCCCCTGTCCTTTCAAAAGTCAGTGACTGTTTATCTGGCATCTTCTCCTGGATGGCCTCCCACCACCTAAAGATCAACATGTCAAAGACTGAGCTAGTACTTATTCCTCCCTCCAATGCCTCCCCACCTCCTGACTTCTCTATCACGGTGGAGGGTATCACCATCTCCCCATCAAACCAAGTTCGCTGTCTTGGAGTTACACTTGACTCTGCTCTTTCCTTCATCTCCCACATCAAGTCTCTTTCCTCCTCCTGCCGATACCAACTGCATAATATTTCCAGAATTCGGCCATTTCTTACCGCTGTCACCACAAAACAACTCATACACGCCCTGGTAATCTCCCGACTCGACTATTGCAATAATCTCTTATCTGGCCTCCTCTGTCCCGCCTCTCCCCCTACAATCCATCCTGAACGCCTCCGCCAGGCTAATTCACCTCACCTGCCGCTCTGTCTCTGCCGCTCCCCTCTGCGAGTCCGTTCACTGGCTCCCCATCCACTGCAGAATTAAGTTCAAAATCCTTATCCTTACCTACAAAACCCTCACTAACTCAGCTCCCCACTACCTGTCCTCACTAATCACCAAATACACCCCAGCCCGCTCCCTAAGGTCAAACTGTGACCTGCGCCTAGCTTCTCCCCGCATCACCTCTTCCCATGATAGACTGCAAGATTTCTCACGCGCAGCCCCCACTCTCTGGAACGCTCTCCCTCGTACTGTCAGACTTTCCCCTAACTTCTCTTCCTTCAAACGCTCCCTTAAAACGTTCCTATTTAGGGAAGCCTACCACCCAACTCACTGACGCAACCATCAATCACTCTCACCTTACAGTCCTCTCCTCCTGTTTCCAACCCCAACCCTCCTAGATTGTGAGTTCCTACGGGAATAGGGCCCTCATCTCCTCCTGTACTGTTTGTCAAATGTTGTTCAATATATTGTAACCCTGTCTATACTGTGCCTATTGTACAGCGCTGCGGAATATGCTGGCGCTTTATAAATAAAGAATAATAATAATAAAAATATTCGAGCGGTGATTCCTGATCCGTTCACACAGTGGTGTCTCCGTTTTGCCAATATAGGCTAATCCGCAAGGACATGTGATTTTATAAATAACAAAGTCGGTCTTACAAGTTATGTTACAGCAAATTTTAAAGCTCCTGCCTGTATGCGGATGAGCGAATGTTTTAGAGGGTATCATGTGTCCGCAGGTGTCTCACCCTAGGTATCTCTTACAGCCTACATTGACAAATTGCTCAGACCCTTGGGAATAACTGTGTACCGGATCGGTTCTGACTAACAGCTGCTTTAAATTTTTGCTTCTTTTGTAACAGAACATCGTTTTTTGTTTAAAAATGGCTGGCAATGATTGATCCTGTTCTAAAATGTGCCAGTTCCTCCTAACTGATGCTGTAAGTTTGGCAGTACTGTGGTACTGCATTGGAAATCTGAGTCGAGGTTATTATATATATATATATATATATATATAGCATACCTGCCCTTACCTTCCCCTATAAATTTGCTAAAAATATACACACAAAAAAAACACCACTGCCTGAGACCCCGCGCAGCCCACTTGCCACCCCCCTCTACCTGACTGAATGTATCTAATATATATAATTAAATACATTCAGCCAGGTAGAGAAAGAAAAAAAATATTTTTATTTCATGATCCCGGGGACATTTAATAATGTCCTCGGATTTTATTTTTTTTAGAAATGTGTCGCCTTACCTTAGCCTGGTGGTCAGTGGGGGCTCCCTGGATCCTGGTTGTGGGGGAGGGAATGCCGTTGCCGCAGGTGCAGTGGCTCCCTCGCTGCGCTGCCTGTCTTAGGCACATGCACCCGGGCGGCTAGCCCACACAGTCGCAGCTCTGGCATCGCATGCTCCTCAAGGGGATCCTTGGGAGGCCCCTGCAGGCTGCCCTTTACAGTGCCTGATTAGAGGGCCGTGTCTGCCTGATGTTTTAGTAAAAAGAATGTTTTATCCCATAGGCTTCAATGTTAAAAATATTCCCGTTTTAGTTCAATATCTAATAAACTGTTGCTTATAATATTCTGCAGTAAAGAGTCTCTTTTATTTCTAGATTTTTTAGTATTTTTTAAGCATTTTTTATACTTTTTTTTTTAAAAAAAAATGAAACTTTTGGCGAAAAAGTTGGAAAGTTCGCGAACTGTCGAACGGCCGATGTTCGTTGCAAACTCCGAACAGATCGAACCGAACAGCTCATCCCTACTCCTGACACCCTGCGGTGTTGTTCTGACAGTTTGTTAGATGCACTGGGCTTCCTGCGTTTCTTTGCTACTGCAATGTGGGCTCTCTAAGTTGGCCCAGAGGCAGATGTGTTGATTCCAGCCACCCCCCCACTCAACCCTTCTCGATAGGGAATGGGACTAGGCAGGGCTGTCCCCTGTCTCCCCTTTTATTTGCACTCTCCCTGGAACCCCTGTTAATAAGGATCTGCTCCTCCCCTAACATCTCTGTTATTTCACTTCAGAGGGACTCTTAGAAGGTATCAGTGTATGTGGACGATGTCCTGTTAACATTGACCGATACCGAGACCTCTCTGGAGGCGTCATGTCTCCTCTTGCTCCATTTCTCTGATATTGCAGGTTACAAAATGAATATGGATAAATCTGTGATTTTGCTTTTCCACCTTTCTGACTCAATGATTGCTTGTTTTACCTCCCTTTATGGGATAAGATGTCCTCTTCCTCCATTCTGTATCTGGGTTTTAACTTGTCTGCTGCTCATGCTGATGTTTTTTTTATAGGGTTAACAATACCCTGATGTTCACGCAACTCCGGGACCTGGAGGCCTGTGACAAGGAATGTATTTCTTAGCTGGGCTGTATACACTTTGTCAAGATGAATCTCCTGCCTCGCCTACTATACTTGTTCCAGGCTCTCCCTGTCCCGGTTGATCCGAGTGACCTTCATTTATGCAGAGTAACATTGATGCTTTGGTGTGGCGCCTTGGTAGGCGTTGTGTGGCCAGGGCTGCTCTCTATTGCTCCAGAGGCTCCGGAGGGCTGGGTTTGCCAAACTTCTTCGTTACTATCAGGCCACCCAGCTGGCCCAGATTGTGGCAGCCTATTCTCCTCCTGCTACTAGACACTGGGTGGATTTCAATGCGGCTCTGATGTGTCCGGATGACATGAGATTTCGGCTCTGTTTGCTTCGGCCTGATTGGCTCCCACTGTCTACAATTTGCCCTCCAGTTCTCCATACCATGTCCTTTTGGGATAAGCTCTCACTGAAATGGGACTTACACAGAGCCCTCCTGCCTCTCATTCCCTTGTGGAGGAACCGTCGCTTTCCCCCCTGGTCTTTGCTCGGCAACCTTTTCCAACCTGGCTGGCTGCGCATTGCACTGTATTAGGGACCTGTTTTCTTGCATTGAGATTGTCTCATTTGACTCTTTGACTGATATAGAACAACTCTGTCCTCTCTGGATTTTTTCAGGTATTTGCAACTGCGTCATTTGGTGACTCAGAAAGAGAATCGACTGGCGGCTAAGGCCTGTCCTACCTGTTTATGAACGTTTGTACATTAACGGGATTCCTCCCCGAGGCCTAATCTCCCTCCTCTACACGCACCTATCCAGCACGACGGGTTCCGCTGCTCATAGTTACATGAAGGCCTGGGAAAGGAACCCAGGCTCTGCGATTGATAGTGATGACTTGGAAGACATCTGGGAAGCTACCCATGAGGTGTCCATCTGTACCACCCTGCAGGAACAGTTCATCAACACTTTAATGAGATGATATGTCACCCCAACACCGACAGTCCTACACCGAGCTGACCCCTCGACTCCTGATCAGTGCTGGAGATTATGTGGTGCCTGAAGCACACAGGCCCCTATTATTTATTTATTTATAAAGTATTTTCCCAGGACGGATACATTGAGATTTCTCTGGTTTTCAGTATGTCCTGGGTTCAAGAACATGGCATTTTTACAGAAATACAAAGTAATAAATTGCAAGATATTAAAAACGAAAAACCAAGTAATACTTGACAGACTGAGGAAACCAAAGGACTGGCGAAACGCGTTTCAGAGACCCCCCAGGCCCCCTATTCAGAGCTTTTACAATGTTTTTTATTGAACTCTTTCACTTTTTCCTGCGCAGGTTATTTGTCACATTACTTGGTTTTTCTATAGATGGAGCAGGTCATTACATCTCTCAGACCAGCAGACGCCATCGCTGGAAGCAGAATGACAAATGAAACTTATTTCTTCTCTTTTCTCTGAATGCGGCAAAACGTGTTCCAGAACATTCTACAAGGAAGGTGCGGACAGACGCCCTGAAGGACTTACTTACTCCTGCTGCTGCTTACACGACTTCAGGGTCTTGATTAGAGAAGCCAGACATCAATTCCCATCATCCCCAGTGATGAGCTGGAGCACAATAAAGGGTTAATGTCTTATGACCGGGCATTCCCAGCATCTAATAGGATGATAATATAACGGAAAGAAACAGAATGGTGAACTGAATAATACTAACAGCACTAAAAACCTTAAACCAGTGATCCTCTGTGATAGAATCAGTGAGGTCATTAAATATATAATCAGTGATGTCACAGAGGATTGCACACATAGATTGTAAAGGGGCGGGGCTTGTTAAGCTTGGGGTTTCCTGGTTTCTAACATTAACCCAAACTCTTCACTGGTGACTGATTCACCGTAACGTGAGTGCCACACCCAGATCTTTATGGCTTTTATTTATTTATTTATTTAATTTATAAAGGATTTTACCAGGAAAGTATACATTGAAATTTCTCTCGTTTTCAAGTATATCCTGGGATTAAGCAACATTAAATTGTTACAGTGTTACAGAAATACAAAGTAATAAAATGCAAAATATAAAAAAATTGCACAATATACAGATTAACAGAAAATATATATAGTCACAATGTTACAGGTTTACAGGCTCATTCTGTATATAGTCACTATGTTACATGTTTACAGGTGCATTTCGTATTGAGGTATGTTAATAGGGAAGTCTTAAGGGACTTTAGACTGGGGGAAGATTTGATGGTGTCTGGGAGGTTGTTCCATAATTGTGGTGCTCGGTAGGAAAATGAGGATCGAGCCACTTTCTTTTTGTATTGCGGTACGGCAAGTAAGGTGCTGGTCCTGGATCAGAGGTTATAGGATGAGGGAACTGCTGGAGGAAGCAGCATATTCAGGTAGGGTGGCAGCTTCCCAGAAAAGCTCTTAAACATCAGGTTGGAAAGGTGAAGAGTGCATCTAGAGTCCAGCGATGGCCCGATTAGTTCTTTAAAAAGTCACAATGGTGAGTCATGTAGTTACATTGTAGCACAAAGCGGCAGAATGAGATATACAATGTAGTAAGTTTCTGGAGGTGTGTTTGCGGGCGGCTGCATACACTACATCTCCATATTCAAAAGCTGGCATAAGCATTTGCTGTACAATCTGCTTTCTTACGGTGGGGCTCAGACAGGATTTGTTTCTGTACAGGGCACTGAAAGATATTCCTGTCTCTGGCTCTCTTCCAAAGATATTGATACTTTTCACGGCAGGATACAGAAGAAAACAAACAAATTTATTTTGTAAAAAGCTGTATATTTATTTATACAATCGACACTTCAATTTTTAGCAGTCTGTATGTTTCGGTGTTGCTGGAGCTTTCCAAGATGGTTCATTAATGGATGAATTGGATGAATTGGTAGCTAAAAAACAGTTATGCTTTCTTTTTATATGCTACATGCCTTCTTCCTGTTTATTTTTATCATATAGTTAAAACTACTGATCTTTGGGACCACACGTGATATGGTGCTTTGAGTCTGAGCAGGAAGTTCTTTGTCTCGCTCATGTAAAGACTTAATTATCACATGTTTGTGACATCCTTTGGTTCCCTGACTAAACAAAAGAAAGGATTTGACACTTTCAAATTGTCCGTTTTGTCTTTCCTGAATAGACTAAGGAATTTAAGTTTCTAGAAACCCTATCAGTAAATGCAACAATTCAGTATTAATATATCTACATATATATATATATAACAAATTGAATATTATTTTTCATGCCCTTCTCTTGATACAAATTTTTCATGAGTATCATAAATTTTCTTGATAGTATTTCAATTTGTTTGTCAGGTATTTACACTTGTATTCCATATCAATCATTTGAGACGGTATACGTGTCATTCTAGCATACACAAAGCATATGAGGAACATTAGGATAAAGATCACAAGTGACAAAATTATCAAAGGATGAGTTATGAAATGTGTTATCCCTCCGATTATTCCTACATTAATATTGAACTTATTTTTAATAAGGTTGTTTATGATCGACATGTCAGTTTTTTTAATTTTTTTATTATGTATTTGTAAAATTACAAAGAGAAAAATAGAATTCACGAAATCAAACTGACAAAGATATGGCCTCACTGGGCCTGCATAACCAAAAACGGGTAAACCAGTAAAACAGCATAAAAACAACTAATGACGGGCCAGAGTGAAGCATCGGGTCTTAAGGCTATGCTAGGAAGCAAACAAAAGACAAAAATTGTCCATGGGACCACCAGAAAAAGCTCAAGAACAGACCCAGTCTTTAGAAACAATCAGTTCAAAAAGTCCAGAGAACACGCATGCAAATATAGTGGAAAAAGGGGGGGAAGGGGGGAACTAGCACCAATCTGGCTGAACCGTTGCAGCGTCCAGCGGGATTCCCACTTGTTCAAGGACATTCAGAGCCGTGGCGGGGTCGGTGATTGTATGGGCGACATTAGCGTAGGTCACAACAAGGGAGCCAGCTAGGCCCCATCTATAGCGGATCCCCTTCCGTTGAAGGATAGCCGTTATGTCTCGGAACCGTCTGTGGGCCACCAAGGTCAGGAACGGGAGGTCGTGATAGAGGGTGAGAGTAGAACCCTCAAACTGCACACGTTCCCGAGCGCCGGGAGTAGTCATGATCTTCGCTTTCAGGGCTATGTCACGAAATGCCACTACGACATCCCTAGGTGCTCCCTTGGCAGATGCCGCGGGTCTCCTGACCCTGTACACCGAGCCAACCACATCAGGAGTAGTAGAAGGCAGTCCGGATACCTGTAGAGCAAGGCGGGTCACGTAATGCTGTAGCTCGTCCTCCAATATCGAATCCGGGATGCGCCTGACCCTGATATTGCGCCGCCGATGCCGAGTTTCCAGTGTTTCTACAGAACAGGACACGATTTCAACCTGCGAGCGGAGGGCGGTCACCTGGCCAGCTAGTTGGGATTGTTCCGTTGCTACTTCTGCCATCTTTGTCTGCACTTCCATCACCTGTGCGCGTACTGCTGCCACCTCAGGTTTCCACATGTCCCTTATCTCATCCATGAGTTTGCATAGGTCTCCTTTTGTGGAAGGCAGATGATCATCCCCCTCATGGGTCTGGGCTGCCATTAACTGTGCACCAGGTACAGATGTTCCGGCCCGAGTTCCTGACACTCGCGACTCCTGCTTCGACCCAGGTCGTTGTTCCGATGCCACACTGCTGTTAGCGGAGAGTTGCTGATCATTAGCCGATTCCCTCTCAGAGGATTCCCGGGCAGCCAGCGAAGAAATTGAAGACGCTGCTAAAGCGGCCTTGCTTTTTTTGTGCTCTTTTTTTTACCGCTGCAGAGAGAGGCCATTGTCCCTGCACCCGGGACGGCGGGGTAAGCCAGGACATCCCAGCATCCCCACCAAGAGACCAGGCACTGTCCTCATCATCAGACGACCCGTAGCCTGGAGGGAGAGATGCAGAAACGGGCCCCCCTACCATAGAAACCCAGATGTCCTGTTGGCGGGGACCACCTTTCTGAGTAGGCTTCTTAGGCATGGTCGGCCTCCTCCAGTCCGGCGTTAGATATCGGGGCTCCAGAAGACTCCGCAGGAGCACACAAGGTCATCCAAAATGGCCGCCGTCACTAGGCCCGAGTCTCTCCTGGGGAGTAGGTCCACCACGGAGTTTGCTGAAGGGAAGCTGTTAAGTCCCTCGGGACTTGCCAGGGCATCCAGGCTCAGTCAGGCGCTGTGTGAGGGCAAACGAGGGGTTGAAATCAGGGTTAAAGCCAAAGCTGCGATGGAGCTGATTAGAAACGTGACCGCTCGTTGCCGCGGTTAGATCTGCCCCCCACATGTCAGTTTTATAATTGTTGATAACTGTCTGCATCTGTATCTTAGATAACAACAATGTAGTGTCCGGAGCCTTAGTACCTGTAGCTGCTAGTGTACCCATTCTAGCTGCTAGTGTTTCAATATTTATTCCATTTAATACATTTGCTCAGACACCTACCGTGTTTCCAGGAAAATAAGACCTACCCCGAAAATAAGACCTGGTGCGTTTTTTTTGATAACTGCTAAAATATAAGACCTACCCTGAAAATAAGACCTAGTGTGGATTTTGGGGGCCAAAAAAATCTAAGACAGTGTCTTATTTTCGGGGAAACACGGTAGTCCTCCCAATACTGTATTAAACCAATCCCGTTTTCTTTGTGCATTTACTGGCCTTGAAAATGTAGTGTCTTGTTTTAACCAATAATAGAAATCTTGTTGTATACCTAATGTGTATTCACGACACTGTGGAAATGCAAGTAAAATATCCCATTCAGACATGTTCAGTGTATAAGTATATTACTAAATGAAGCCCCAAATAAGACTTTCAGGGTTATCCAAAGAGATTCGAATTGCTTGAGAAAGGTAACCGAACGCTGAAAATCAGGGTTCGGTTACCTTTCCTGGCCATTCGGCTATCCAGAGAGCAGGCAATTCGCCAAATCCTGACGAATTGCCTGCACATACGGTGCCTGTTCGGTCCCTGTTCGAGGGCAGTGAAATCCCCATGAAAAAGCACTGCTTCGGCTATTCAGAGAACACAAACCAGCAGTGAAAGGTTCCCCTAATGCCCTGCCATTCGGTGGTTTAATTCGGCAAATTTATTCAGGAGAATCCCATAGGCTTCAATGTTAAAAATATTCCCGTTTTAATTCAATATCTAATAAACCGTTCATTATAAAATTCTGCAGCAAAAAGTCTCTTTATTTATAGATTTTTAGGATACTTTAAGCATTTTTTCTGAATTTTTTAAAAAAAAAATTAAAAGTCCGATTTTTTTTTGTGTTTTTTTTTCAGTTTGCTTATTTTTTTTGTAACAGCCCTCTTTATTATCATTCCCTGGACCTCCTGTGAAAATTTCAGACATTTTCGCTCAGTAGTTTCTTTGCAAACAGCGTTTCTTTTTCCCAGATTCATACAAATGGTTTTTCTAATTTATTCACCTCCCTCTGTCTACGTCACAGCTGCTTCGGCTCTGTGTGATTCGGCTCCCTTTCGGCTCCTGTTCGGCTCCTGTTCGGCTTTTTCGAAGGTTAATCCAGATGTTTTTGCTTGTTTTCAGCGTGCATTCGGTTAGTTTTCGTCAGGTTTTCGGCAGCTTTTCCCTGCAATTCGGGGACCCTGTGGTGTTTGCTGAATACACCGCAGGGTCACCGAAATGCAATCGGCAAAAGGAACCGAATTGAAGAGAACGAAAAGTCACCGAACGTGCGGTGACTTTTCGAATCTCTTTGGATAACCCTGTTTGTGATCGTCATCCTTGTATATTCTTATTGGATCTTTGCCCTCCTGTTCCACTATCTTGCAATCATCGGTTATTTTTCTTTCTGGTGCCCAATTGTTACGGTATATAGTGATTATGACAGCATAACTATTAGACACATATTCCCCAGTATATCTATCCACACCCCGCATCACAATGGTAGGTGTCCATAACCATGATGGGTTTCTGGCTTCCGGATGCCAAGGCCAAATAGTCAACTGGCCTCCACATCTTGATACTTATATGTACTATCTTCAGTTTATTCTATTACCTTTACACGTGTATTAGTATATGGATTTACATGTGTGGGATGTAGAAAAAGATGACATCATATTTTCTCTTTGATAACATTCCTCTTAATAAACATAGCAATAGTAAGAGTGTTATCGATGCCTGTGGGTACTACACATCTATTATCAGTGTTATTTTGGTATACATATGTTTGAGTCTGGGTAATATTAATAATCAAATCAATTCTTCCATCTGATGTGTTAAAATGCTTACATTCCTCTTGATTACCATTAAATTTGATTGATCCAAATATCGTATCATTGGAAGAATCAACATTAGTACAGCCACAATACGCATCTCTAGGATAAGATGGTATACAGTTTATCCATCTACAATCAAATGGGAAGGCTGTGCAATCAGCAAAAGTATTTCTACTTCTACAGTTAGGTGTCTCTGGTCCCTGCACACCTAATGTACCTGAGATAATCAATAACAGTGACATTGTTACAATCCTATACAATTGCATCAATTTAACAAATACCATAAACCTGACGCGATTTGCTTTACTGAATGGGATAAGATCGTCCTCGAACTTATCCTTGGAATCCACAAAGTTCTTGACAGTCTTTTTGTCCATATTTTCCTTTGAAAGTTCAAAAATTTTGTCCTTTTTAATTGCAAACAGTCTTTGTCCATGAAAGACATTATAGAATCTGAAATAAAGAACGGACAGCAGTTTACTGTTCTTACGCATGACTAAGTTTGCATTGATCAATATGTACAAGATTAGATTTATTGCTTTTTATACCAATTTTTGCTCTTTGAATTTGTAACACTGTTTGTCCCAATTTCTTTAGAATGACATATAACATATTGCAAAATCTTGCTTCCATACCCCAGAGGATCGAACACCTGAGCCAATGCTTTATGAAAATAAGCAGGCGAGGAGTGAAAATCCTGTGGTAATAACACCTGAAATAGGTATTGATGATTTTTAAAGGTAAAAGCAAAGCGATACTTACTGTCTGGATGTAATGGAACTGAAAATAAACCATTTGCAATATCTAGGACTGAGAAATACTTAGCATTACCATTTACTTGAGCCATAATGTTTGGTGAAGAGGCAACTAAGTGGGCTGCAGGTGGAGTATATTTATTTACAACTCTCATATACACCACTAACCTGTAAGAGCCATCGGGCTTGATTACGAGCCAAATAGGGGAATTACATTTAGAATTACCCTCTCAGTACCCCTTGCGATACCAATGCTTCAATCACCTGACCCACAGGTTCCTCTTCCTCCTTTGGGATTTTATATTGCAAATGGCAAGACCTTCAAAGACAACCTGTAAATTCATCCTTCCACAATCCTGTTTAGATTTAGACCAGACTGTGGGATACCTTTCTTTTATATATTTTACAAAATCATCATCTGGATGTACAGAAGGTGACACCTCGCTCTGTTTCACAGCCATGATATGACTATACCATCCTAAATCAATAGGTTCAACTATTCCACCTGTTTTGCCTTCACCTTGAGCTTGCCATAAAACCTGATTAAATAAATCCACATACAACTTCTTTCCATTAATAATATCCATTCCCAGTGTGTTACATTGTGAAGATGAATTGATCCAAAAATCACACATGAGGTTTCCTCCTTTAAAATCAATGTTATTATCAATGGAAAGAGTTGAGCAGGCATGTGCACCATTAAAACTGAGAAGGGATGTTGTGGGCACGTCATATTTTATCGGCAAATTATGATTAGTAATAGACACAGCTGCTCCAGTGTCCAAAAGAAACTCTGTTATACCCCCCTCTAGTGTTCCATGAATGTAAGGACGCCCATCTTACCTAATGATATGTCAGCAAGATGAACAAGAGAACGGCTAGGGGTTACACATCCTTATTCATTATTTGTAACAGCTTCAACTTTTCTTTCAATTTCTCTTAACAGCTGAATACTTTCTCCATATGGACCAGGTGCAGTAGCAGGAGTGGCCTTCTCCACAACAGCTACACTCTGTCCATTCCTCCCTGTTCCCTTCATCAGAACCATAATTAATAGGGGCCAGTCCAGCTGGAGCATCCCTAGAAAATAAGGTTTCTTTGCTTTATCAGTACATTTTCTTTATAATAATTGCAGCGATCTCATAATTTCTGTAGCCGCCAAATCTGCTGTAGATGCATCAAAAGCTCTTAATTTTATTTCACTAGGCAGACCAGTAATTCTAGATACAAATTCAGTTACACTTTGTCTATGCTGGTCTTTAGACATAGCAGATAATTCTGTGTCAGTAATCAAACTCCATGCTTTATTCCACAAATTAGCACACACACGTATGTCATCATTTTTCTCCATTTTAAACTAATCTAAAGTGGAAAATTTAAATTTTTCCACACGTGTGTGTAACGATGGGGGTCGGGAACCTGACCTGACAGAGAGGGGTGTGAGCCTAATGAACAGTGAAAATAGACCATGAGCCTGAACTAGAAAAAATAAATATATATTATTTATTCTAGGAACCAACAACTTAAATCAAGAGCAGGGAATACAGAACATAAATTCAATGAACAGAGCCTTTAACCTCAAGGCAAGAAATATAAAGAAAACCAGATATAAACAAATAGGCAACTAAACATGGGAAGCAGAACTAAACATGGGAAGCAGAACTAAACATGATACTACAAGAAGACAAGAAAAACAGTACTGACCTAGACCAGGGTAAACCAGACAATGAGCTTGTAGAACGACCGACAGAACTGGGCAGGATAAATCTAGAGCAAGACAAACCAGACATGAGCTGAATGACTGATTCAGGATGAATCTAGACCAGGACAAACCAGACATGAACCTGTAAACAGAATGAACAGGTAGACAGGCTAAACAGGATTATTCTAGACCAAGGCAAACCAGACATGAGCTTGAAGACAGACAGACTGAACTGAACGGATGATTCAGGATGAATGAGACCGCACCCTACTAAGGGAGTGGTCTCCATTTATACAAAATGGTCCAGGGTGAACCATTGGAGTGCAGGTACAGATCAGGCTAGGAATCCAAGAAATGAATGAAATGAAAAAGTCCAAAAGCAGCAATGTCCACTACTGCCAGAGGGGGCGTCAGAGACCCAGGACGTCACATATCCCCCCCCCCACAAGTAGGGATGAGCTGTTCGGGTTCGGACGGTTTGGAGTTCGGCCTGAACTTTGGCAGTTTGAAAGTTTGCGAATTTCGAACTTTTTGGGCGTGTTCGGTTCGAGTTCGGGAAAAAAAAAGAAATTTTGAAAAAGGTATAAAAAATGCTTAAAAAAATACAAAAAAATCTAGAAATAAAGAGACTATTTACTGCAGAATATTATAAGCAACGGTTTATTAGATATTGAATTAAAAACTAATGTCTAGGTGCAAAGCTTCTTGTTAAATTTTAAGATTCTAATATAATTACCATATATGGATGCCATAAACCCTTTTCAAGTTTCTGCTTATATATCAAAATGGAAGATGCTGCGCTATGCTGCGCCACGCTACGCCATGGCGAGAGACCCCAAAATCAGCCACAAAGCAATGTAGCGTCAGTCATGTCTGAAATATCCTTCCTTAGACAGACTTTTTTATTAGATTTCAAAGAACTTATAGCCAATCAGCATACAGATACATTTCTACGTCAGAGTTTAACCAACAGTGAGACAAAAATTACTACATATGATTCAGAGATGGCTTTTCTCTAGCTTACACTATCCACACACCCTTTTCCTGTACAGACAGGAAATCAGCTAAATTCCATAGGCTAACATCCTATGCAAGTAAAAGACTTGCAGGGTTTGACACTTTAAATGGGAGGGGGGGATTTCACACTAATGCAAGAATTAAAAACTACCTATCATATTAAAATACCTGTCAATCGTCTCATTGATCACATATACAATCGTGATCACTAAAATGGATAAAACAAACTAGACAATTAAACTAATTATACCTGGGGCCATGGTATCCTCGCCTAATACCTGTACGATATACGAAAAGGATTCCCCAAGGAGGCCCTTTATGAGCATAAAATACACTTATCTATCTAGATTCACTCTTCCAGCGACCCACACTTGGAGCATAGGCAAAAATACCTAATCTAGACATTAAATAACTATTTATTCCCATTTCCCAAAATATAATTCACCGAACAAGAAAAGTATAATAACTTGAATGTAAGTTCATTTATCTATTAAATCAACATGAGTCAGATCTATATCTGTGTGTTTTCCTATGTTCAGCTTCACTCCACAAAACGCATACACACCTGCATTCACACACACACTCAAGAAATACATTCTCATTTTCACAAATCCGATCCTTTCTCACACTTATCTAGGGGATTAAATAAAAAAAATTCCATAATCTAATACCGTAGTCCACAGTGCGAGATCAAGGTGTGGTCTTTTTCAACATCCCAGCTTGAGACGCATAATCATTGAATGTCATCAGAGCTCCCACCATAGGGACTCCTGAACAAGCTGTCTCTTTGCGCTGGTTGCTTATTACCTGTGACCTTTGACCTTGACACAAAATGTCCATGATTCGTTCCATATGCAGTCATTGTGACTGTCAGGTTTCTTGATGATGTGATATGGTTTTAGCAGCAATAAAGAAAAGAAAAAAAGAAAAGAAAATATGGTATACCCCGCTAATCATATACATCCATTTATTCATTGTCACTCTCAAGTGCACGAAAACAATAAAAATGTTAATTTACACAAGAAGAGACACAGATAATAAATTTAAAAATTTCCCCGCAAAACCTATCGGCCTCACGCAACAAAAAAAAATAAAAATCATATTACTTCTGACTCATTGCATTAGAGAAGAAAAGAAAGAAAATATATATATATATACAACTTTGGCTCAAAAGGGAAATAGCTGAAGTGCATATTCCACCCATTTAAATATCAAAAAATATTTAAATTACTATCCTATTCAGTCTTGTTCGGTGTTTTGAAACAAACCTGGTGTTTATAAAAACACACCAATCCTCAAATATAATCCAAAAAATAAAAACAATTTAAATTTTACCAAATTAAAACTTTCCATTTACCACTATATATGTCATGAAACGTATTTATGCAAATGCATTAAATTATATGTTCCTAAATACATTAATTAACTTTAATTGGATGTGTTCTTCAATAATCCTAAATGTGTCAGGGAATTTGAACAATATTGATTGTAACCGAACAACAAAAATAATAAAATATAAAGTGATAAAAGACACAAAATAATTATCACTTAGACGACAACACAAAGATAATCCATCAGCATATAAAAATACATTATCCTCTTCTGTCTTTGTCTTCTGTCTTATTGGTTGAAAATAACTGTTATTTCCAAATCAATGATCTTCTTTAATCGCATGATTTATTGATGAGGTGTTGAAAAATTAGAATGTTTTATTGCCTGGTGTCTGATAATTCCTTATTATCAGTTGGTTTTAACATTGCAATGTGAAATGATAATGTGTTTGAGTAAATTTCCTTCAATTCCAACAGCTTCATCAATATTGGTATTCAATAATCTTCCATCTAGCTTGAGCAAAGTTGGCATGCATGGGTAATTTTCACCTAAAGTAAAACACTTGGGAAAATTTATATGGTTAAAATACTTTAAAATGGAGAAAAAAAATGCAACACATTTTTTGGACACAAAGAAAAAGGAGTGGTCATGAGAGAGAAAAAATGGAGGGGCTAGGAGAAAAATGTGAAAACTGATTTTTTTTTTACTTTTGCAACGGTCACCAATTTTCTCAAAATGCTCTTCAATTCAAATAAAAAAACATATAACAAAAATATAAACTGGGAAAGAAAGTAAAGAAGGGCATGTTTAAAACTTGACGCGTTAACTAGCACAAAGTTCTCAGAGGAAACTCAGAGAAAAAGATTCTTAATAAACATTTAAAACAACAATCTTTATTAAGGATATTGGTTAAAAACAAACATTCAAACGTGAGGTGTTTGTGCAGCTATTTTACAACCTGTTTTATTCCCTCCAAGAAAATTCAATGGGGGCACAGTCATACGTTGTTGCACTTCACACCAAAATACAAAAACATCAGACAGCAAAAAATAAAACTAGACATATGGCTACCAATGCAGAAAAAAAAAGAAAAGAAAATATGGTATACCCCGCTAATCATATACATCCATTTATTCATTGTCACTCTCAAGTGCACGAAAACAATAAAAATGTTAATTTACACAAGAAGAGACACAGATAATAAATTTAAAAATTTCCCCGCAAAACCTATCGGCCTCACGCAACAAAAAAAAATAAAAATCATATTACTTCTGACTCATTGCATTAGAGAAGAAAAGAAAGAAAATATATATATATATATACAACTTTGGCTCAAAAGGGAAATAGCTGAAGTGCATATTCCACCCATTTAAATATCAAAAAATATTTAAATTACTATCCTATTCAGTCTTGTTCGGTGTTTTGAAACAAACCTGGTGTTTATAAAAACACACCAATCCTCAAATATAATCCAAAAAATAAAAACAATTTAAATTTTACCAAATTAAAACTTTCCATTTACCACTATATATGTCATGAAACGTATTTATGCAAATGCATTAAATTATATGTTCCTAATACATTAATTAACTTTAATTGGATGTGTTCTTCAATAATCCTAAATGTGTCAGGGAATTTGAACAATATTGATTGTAACCGAACAACAAAAAATAAAAATATAAAGTGATAAAAGACACAAAATAATTATCACTTAGACGACAACACAAAGATAATCCATCAGCATATAAAAATACATTATCCTCTTCTGTCTTTGTCTTCTGTCTTATTGGTTGAAAATAATGTTATTTCCAAATCAATGATCTTCTTTAATCGCATGATTTATTGATGAGGTGTTGAAAAATTAGAATGTTTTATTGCCTGGTGTCTGATAATTCCTTATTATCAGTTGGTTTTAACATTGCAATGTGAAATGATAATGTGTTTGAGTAAATTTCCTTCAATTCCAACAGCTTCATCAATATTGGTATTCAATAATCTTCCATCTAGCTTGAGCAAAGTTGGCATGCATGGGTAATTTTCACCTAAAGTAAAACACTTGGGAAAATTTATATGGTTAAAATACTTTAAAATGGAGAAAAAAAATGCAACACATTTTTTGGACACAAAGAAAAAGGAGTGGTCATGAGAGAGAAAAAATGGAGGGGCTAGGAGAAAAATGTGAAAACTGATTTTTTTTTTACTTTTGCAACGGTCACCAATTTTCTCAAAATGCTCTTCAATTCAAATAAAAAAACATATAACAAAAATATAAACTGGGAAAGAAAGTAAAGAAGGGCATGTTTAAAACTTGACGCGTTAACTAGCACAAAGTTCTCAGAGGAAACTCAGAGAAAAAGATTCTTAATAAACATTTAAAACAACAATCTTTATTAAGGATATTGGTTAAAAACAAACATTCAAACGTGAGGTGTTTGTGCAGCTATTTTACAACCTGTTTTATTCCCTCCAAGAAAATTCAATGGGGGCACAGTCATACGTTGTTGCACTTCACACCAAAATACAAAAACATCAGACAGCAAAAAATAAAACTAGACATATGGCTACCAATGCAGAAAAAAAGAAAACAAACATTACTCACGATACTAAACTACAACCTTCCATCTCCCTTAGTCAACAAAAAAACACCTTCTCTCACCTGAAATCTGCCTAAATTCCTTTGTACAGCGCTACAAAACCTGTAGGCGCTTTCCATTAAACTTTCAATCAAGTCCTTCAGCTTTATATCACTTCATCTCCTCTTAGATTGCAAACAATTAAACATGACCTCTTTGCTTGCTGTATTATGATGAACCTACATATATATTCCATTATACACATTACAAAACCTGTAAATGACCTCAGTCAGCCATTTTGGCAAAACATATAACCTATATTAAGGTGTGGTCAATCCCTTTGTGCTGGACTCAAAGAAAGACCAGCGGAAAATAACCGACCACGCCTCTTTTGGGAAAATGTATAACTTATATTAAGGCAGATTGACGACGCCCATCACCTTGATACACAATTTTTTTTATATATATCATACATCAACGTGTATCATCCCTTCACACTTTAAATCCAGCTCGAACAATTCCTTTGTCTCTTTCACGTCTGCTTCGCATGCACGCCGAACATGCTCAAACTTCGCCCAATTCTACATTTTATAATGCAGTAACAGTTCCACAATTCAATTATCCAACTGGCATTGCTAAACCGCACTACACATTCCATTATCCAACTTGAATTGCTTAAAAAAAAAAAACCTCACATTTAGTGTAGATAATGAAGAGAGATTAGGAACAATTGAAAAGAGAGAAGAGACAAAAAAACTTATCGCAAGCCTGAATTAAGGGAGGGCTATTTCTTTTACAGCAGATAAGGGGGAGAAACACGGACACACGGCATTCAACTCTTTTTTATACTGGCAAAGTGACATATTCCAAAGGAAATCAGTCCCTATACACACAGAAACACAGACAGCTGTACAGTGTAATAAAATATAAAACATCAAAGATAAGCACATACATTAATTAGCAAATCCTTTAGAATCAGTTAGGTTATAAAACAGCGCACAAACATACAGCAACACACGAATGGCAAAATGGCAATAACGCAAAAAAATTATAATAGCGCGTAAAAAGAAAATTGCTCTTAATGACAGCACAGGAAACCATTCTGCTATATAAGAAGAAACTATACAAATCTAATCAATCAAAATAAAATGCTCAAATGACAAGCAGGTATGGACGAGCCAGAAACTCCAGAACACAAAGGAGCTACACTACGGACAGAGACCGATAAAGACACACATTTACTCAAACGCTAGAAACAGTTAAAAAAATCTGTTTCCTGGGCGAGTATCACATAAACAAATAACACATCTCCGGGTGAGTTGCAACTCAAACTCTTGAGATACATGTGATTCACTCTGCGAGGAATCCAAACGCTTGTCCTTTAATTACAGCAATAAACACAAAATAACAACTTATGGAATGATGCTAGATCATCCTTCCGGGTGAGCTTAAACAAACTAAGCCAAAGAGAGTATCCGTCCTTGCAACAAAAAGACATGAAGATTCATAATCTGAACAAGCAAATGTAACACAGTTGAATGGCAGATCCCACTTCTGAGACCAATTGTTAAATTTTAAGATTCTAATATAATTACCATATATGGATGCCATAAACCCTTTTCAAGTTTCTTCTTATATATCAAAACGGAAGATGCTGCGCTATGCTGCGCTACGCCATGGCGAGAGACAGCCACAAGAAATGCAGCATCAGGTCATGTCTGGGCATCCCCTGCCAGACAGACTGTTTTATTAGATTTCAAAGAACTTATAGCCAATCAGCATACACATACATTTCTACATCAGAGTTTAACCAACAGTGAGACAAAAGATAACTACATATGATTCAGAGATGGCTTTTCTCTAGTTTACACTGTCCACACATCCTTTCCTGCACAGACAGGAAATCGGCTACATTCCACCAGCTAACATCCTATGCAAGAAAAAGACTTGCAGGGTTTGACACTTTAAATAGGAGGGGGGATTTCACACTAATGCAAGAATTAAAAACTTTATCATATTAAAATACCTTTCAGTAAATTAATCCAGTTCCCTCACTCCTTTTCCTGTCATAGATTGGGGATATTCCTGGACTATGATTTGGGAAGTTTGTCCTTTTATGAGCTGTGTGACCCAATCAGACACTTACACACCTTCACTGCCGCCTTCACCAAGCTGGTCCATGCTGGATTCTGTGTATGTGGGGGTAATTGCTGGGTGAGAATTTGAGGAATTTGGGATTTTGTGTCAGTTAAAATGATTTCTAGGAGTGAAAACTCTTTAACCCATAGAATGCCTTGCTGGGTTTAGCTAATAATCCCATATTAAGAATAATTGTATAAAAAGAAAGGAATGCTTGTGCAGAAACATGATGGGATCCCCCTCTGATAATGGGCCGAGCAGGACATGAGATCCACCAACTGGCTCAAACATTACTGGAAAATCCCATTCTTAATATTCCTCTTAATGGAAAGTTTCTGGATCAGGTTGTGCAGATGTAAATGCTATTTCCCTGTGATTGCGGATTGGCTGAATGTTTACCCCCTGATCGCTGGCTATTAAGCTGATCCTTTGAGATCTCGTGGCTTTGCTCCTGATTTATACTGATTGATTGATCATAGAACTGATACTCGCTGATAGATTTGTAATCAATAAATCTGATTTCTATTTCACACAAACGCCGCGTAAAGAATGACTTGTCTGTGTCCGTTCCCTCCAATCAGTGATGAGTATTTATATGCACAGGGGGGGGGCTCCGGGTACTCGGGTATCATTAATACATGTTACTCCCTGAGGTCACATGATGCACGTGGTTTAATATACAGGCTGGAGGTCACCCAGGGGTTAAATAACAGAAAATCCAAAGCTAAAAGCAGGAGAAATACTCGGGGACAATTCCATGTATGTGACACAAAACAGGGGTATGGAGAGATGTGGTCGGGCAGAGATCGGGGCTGGCAGCGCAGGTTCAGAGTCGCTTGTAGACGCAGGAGAATCAAATCACAAATAAGTATCAAATGCCAATACTCAGTGTACACAGAGAAATGACGAGTGAGGCTGGAAGCAGCTATATAAAGAATATAAGGCCACACGGAGCTATATAAATATCTGCTTCATGCGGATAAAAGATAGTGACTTTATGCGGGAAACAATGTTTAAGCAATGCGCAGATATTCCTGCAAAGTGCTGTGTGATTGGAAAGTCTGCTGTTACTTTGCACGTGATATAAAGTTATACATATAATGTGCACAGATCCAGATTAAAAACCTTATTAATGACAAATAGCAATTTAAATCATATTCTCAGGGCTCTGTCGCCACCTAGTGTCTAGAAATCATCATGACCACAACACCATGAAACTTGTGTTGAGATTCTAGGGGCCCTATTACAATCTTCGCGCAAACGTTTGCGCCGGCGCAAAAACGCATTAACTTGAGGGATAAAACCCTTTGCACTGAACCCTTTGCGCTGTACGTGCCCTTTGCGAGCGTACTGTAATGCGCGCGTCCTATACTTAACATTGTGAGTGCAAATGCGTTTCTGCGCTGGTACGCGGATGGTATTACAATCTATGCGCAGGATTTAACGCACAGCCTTTGCGCTCATACTTTTAACGACTCCTAAAAGCTGGTGTTAACGGCAAATCTGAACAACCTGGCCGAACCCGCGGGTGTCTTTTAGGGTTCCTCCATATGTTCAGGGTGTGTGGGTGTCTTTTTAGGGGTTCCTGTGACTGTATGTGACACTATGACTGTGTGTGTGTCTGTATGTGGATGTGTGTGTCTGTATGTGGATGTGTGTGTGTCTGTATGTGGGTGTGTGTGTCTGTATGTGGATGTCTGTCAGTGTGTGACTGTATGTGGATGTGTGTGTGTCTGTATGTGGATGTGTGTGTGTCTGTATGTGGATGTATGTGTGTCTGTATGTGGATGTTTGTGTGTCTGTATGTGGATGTCTGTCAGTGTGTGACTGTATGTGTCTGTATGTGGGTGGGTGTGTCTGTATGTGGATGTGTGTCAGTGTGTGACTGTAGATGATAGATTCCTGTTACATAACCCTGACAATGAAGAAATCGGTGTATGATCTCTGTGTACGCAAACTAATGGGTTTGTCTTGTGGCTAGTACCATGGAACCTTAACCCCTCATTTTACAAACCCGCCGAACAAGCACCGCAACACACAGAACAGCCACCCAACGCACCCACAAGCCGCCGCCAACCTGCCGAACAGACCACCCAACGCAGCCGACGTCCCGCTGAATGCTGTGGAGAAAAGCTGACAAGTCACAAGACGGGTAAAAAAAACCTTTTAAAAGCTGTTTGCAAAAAAACATACTGCACGACAATGTCTGAAAATGATATATGAGTCCTATGAATAATACTAAAAAGGTCTGTTACAGAAAAAATAAACACTATGGGGGAATCGGATTTTTTTTGCAGAAAAATGCCCAGAAAAAAGACTTTTCGCTGCAGAATATTGTGATAAACGGTTTATTAGATACTGAATAAAACTGGGAATATTTTTAACATTGAAGCCTATGGGATTCGCCTGATTAAACCTGCCGAATGAAACCACTGAACATCAGGGCATTTCACTGACATTTCTCTGCTGTTCAATGTGAATAGATTAACCCTTGCTTCTTTATGAGGGATTTCACTGCCGCCGAACACTCACCGTATTTCACTGCCGCTAAACAGACACCGTATTTCACTGCCGCTAAACAGACACCGTATTTCACTGCCACTAAACAGACACCGTATTTCACTGCCGCTAAACAGACACCGTATTTCACTGCCGCTAAACAGACACCGTATTTCACTGCCGCCGAACAGACACCGTATTTCACTGCCGCTAAACAGACACCATATTTCACTGCCGCTAAACAGACACCATATTTCACTGCCGCTAAACAGACACCATATTTCACTGCCGCTAAACAGACACCGTATTTCACTACCGCCGAACAGACATCGTATTTCACTGCCGCTAAACAGACACCATATTTCACTGCCTCTAAACAGACACCGTATTTCACTGCCGCTAAACAGACACCGTATTTCACTGCCGCTAAACAGACACCGTATTTCACTGCCGCTAAACAGACACCGTATTTCACTGCCGCTAAACAGACACCATATTTCACTGCCGCTAAACAGACACCGTATTTCACTGCCGCTAAACAGACACCGTATTTCACTGCCGCTAAACAGATACCGTATTTCACTGCCGTTGAACAGACACCGTATTTCACTGCCGCTAAACAGACACCGTATTTCACTGCCGCTGAACAGACACCGTATTTCACTGCCGCTAAACAGACACCATATTTCACTGCCGCTAAACAGACACCGTATTTCACTGCCGTTGAACAGACACCGTATTTCACTACCGCCGAACAGACATCGTATTTCACTGCCGCTAAACAGACACCGTATTTCACTGCCGCTAAACAGACACCATATTTCACT
Source organism: Leptobrachium leishanense (assembly GCA_009667805.1). Taxonomy (NCBI): domain Eukaryota; kingdom Metazoa; phylum Chordata; class Amphibia; order Anura; family Megophryidae; genus Leptobrachium; species Leptobrachium leishanense. The sequence continues at coordinate 78,191 of RXON01001453.1, forward strand.
GCCGCCGAACAGACACCGTATTTCACTGCCGCTAAATAGACACCGTATTTTACTGCCGCCGAACAGACACCGTATTTCACTGCCGCTAAATAGACACCGTATTTCACTGCCGCCGAACAGACATCGTATTTCACTGCCGCTGAACAGACACCGTATTTCACTGCCGCCGAACAGACATCGTATTTCACTGCCGCTAAACAGACACCGAATTTCACTGCTGCTAAACAGACACCGTATTTCACTGCCGCTAAACAGACACCGTATTTCACTACCGCCGAACAGACATCGTATTTCACTGCCGCTAAACAGACACCATATTTCACTGCCGCTAAACAGGCACCGTATTTCACTGCCGCTAAATAGACACCGTATTTCACTGCCGCCGAACAGACATCGTATTTCACTGCTGCTAAATAGACACCGTATTTCACTGCCGCCGAACAGACATCGTATTTCACTGCCGCTAAACAGACACCGTATTTCACTGCCGCTAAACAGACACCTTATTTCACTGCCGCCAAACAAACACCATATTTCACTGCCGCTAAACAGACACCGTATTTCACTACCGCCGAACAGACATCGTATTTCACTGCCGCTAAACAGACACCATATTTCACTGCCGCTAAATAGACACCGAATTTCACTGCCGCTAAACAGACACCGTATTTCACTGCTGCCGAACAGACACCGTATTTCACTGCCGCTAAACAGACACCGTATTTCACTGCCGCTAAACAGACACCGTATTTCACTGCCGCTAAACAAACACCGTATTTCACTGCCGCCGAACAGATATCGTATTTCACTACCGCCGAACAGACACCGTATTTCACTGCCGCTAAACAGACACCGTATTTCACTGCCGCCGAACAAACACCATATTTCACTGCCGCTAAACAGACACCGTATTTCACTGCCGCTAAACAGACACCGTATTTCACTGCCGCCGAACAGACACCGTATTTCACTGCCGCTAAACAGGCACCGTATTTCACTGCCGCCGAACAGACACCGTATTTCACTGCAATTCACCAATATTTTGCAAATCACTAGCTTTTTGAATAGCCGAATGGTCACGAAATTGCACCATACATGGAAATTCTCTGTTCGGTGCAATTTCGAGGCCAGATCAGCTCTCTCTGAATAACCCGAAAAGTGTCAAGGTACAGCTGAGCCTATACTGCACTGCTTATTTTCCAGCTGTGATACAATCATACTGAAAATGATTATTCATCCGCATTATTAATTTTTGGTGTATGATATCCTAAGAATTATAATACTTTTTATGTGATCATTGAACAATAGGACTCTTATCACTCTGAGGCAGACTGTACATGCCGAGAGCTCACTGATCTCAGCACGTAAAGGCTGTCTGAGAGCTATAGGACTCCTATCACTCTAAAGCAGCCGCTGCATGCCTGGTTTAGTAATATCCCAGCATGCAGTGACATTTTACTGAATGCTATAACAGGAAGAGGTGTGTCAAATGGAAATTAGGGGGTGCACGAGTTTAGCCAGGCCTAGGGCAGCAGAAAACCTAAATACACCACTGATTCCTAGTGGGGGTGGGGGGCCGGCTGCCATCAGTACGCACCCTCCCCCACAGTCTCTGCTATGGGTACAGCCGCATTGGCCAGAAGATGGGGGCCCTCCATCCTCATGGTGCACAGCAGCCGCACACCCGGTGCAAGGAAGCTGAAGGAGCTGCAGGCCGGAGCCTAGCCTGCAAGATGGCCGACAAGAGGACCCGCCCGGCAAAGAACAAGGCCCGAATCTCTGCTATACTCCGGGGGGGGGCCAAAGCGAGCTCTGAAGTATGCCTCTCGATGGCCAGACACGCAGGTCACTCAGGAAAAGGTAATTTACAGAGAAAACCAAGTGGAAATCCCCAAAATCAGCGAAAGTCAGCAGAGCTCATCCAAAACGTGTCTGCTTCCACACATGGCCGGCCGCGCCCCCGGACCAATAAATCCATATTCTATTCACTGGCTATAGATTTATACCATACTTCACCTTTTCTCATATATCGGCTTTTTCTCCATTTGGGAGTGGATTTGCTTTTATCTTCCTCTGGCTTTTTCATTTTAATGACTTGTTCATTCATGTTGTTCCAGTTCAGTTGTTTGGGAGGGATTATTTCTGAATGAAATAAGAGCGGTGATAACGGTCACCCTGTTCTGACGCCTCTTTTTTATTTCAATCTGTTTCCAGATCAGGAAAAGAAGTGATACAATAGAGTATGTCTTATACAAAGGTATAAAGTATGTACAGGGATGGATTCGCTCTCAGTGACAGATCACATAGAAACACAGAACATCTAGAAATGCAAAACAATATGTGAAGGAAAAGTTATGACATCAGCATCATTCTACTGATCATGGAGCAGCTCCCTGTGTAAAGCAAAGTGATTAAGGATGGAGAATCCAGTTGAGTTTGGAGAAATGTTATGTCTTCATTCAGTGAGGTTATGGGTGGGTATGACATCACGGCAGATCTTCTGCTTTAAGGATCAGGAGGGGTGATACTGGGAAGAGGAGCAATGGAGGATGACCGAACGTGTGGATAAAAGGAATGTTGGGCGAGGAAGCAATGTGTCTGTGATGCGGAGGTTGTGCGTCTTTGTATTTTTTTTTTATATTCAAAATTTTTATTTTGTAAATGTCAGCGGTACAACAAACAGGAAAAAAGTCCTCGCAGGGCCTCATGGGACTAGTCATCAGGCAAATCAGCGTAAATCAAAAGAACAAAAATAGTCAGCAAGGGTCCACAAAAAGGGGGGGCGGGGAAGGGACACTCGGCATAAGTGACCAGGGAGGTGGTATAGTCATCCAACCTACATAGGGCAAAGCAACCACTAGAAAGAAAAAAAAAAGGGGGCATAAGGGGGAAAGGTGGAGGACAGCCCGGGAAAAAGTGGCATTCCTGGCTCGCTCCATCAACCTCGCAAGGAGACTGGAGGCCACGGAAGAGGCCACTGGGCTAGGCGCCCTGGGGCCAGAGGAAGCGGTCAGAGCCATGGTAGCTGCTTCAATGGCTCGCCCAGGGCAACCTATCTTCCTGCACTCAAAACAAAACAAGGAGAGGGGGCCAAAATAAAAGAGTGGCCAAATGCCCGGTTCGTCTTGCCAACCACGTCCTGGACAGTTGAGGCAAAGTCCACTAAAGAGTGTCCACGGGGGGGAGAAATCGGCAAGAGTCCTCAAAAAGACGCATGTGTGAGGGTGTCAGCAGGAACAAGAAAACTATTAAAAAAAAAGGGGGTATGTGTCGCAAAAAGGGAGGTAGCACAGTTGCCTCAGCCTGTGTCTCTGAATGGAGGGGTTGCCATGACACCCAGCATAACATGGGGGGGACATCGGCGGGTGCGTCCACGCTGTCTTGACCACCATCTGCAGAAGGGGACCCTCCACTCTTGACCTCCGCCAATGAGCCGCCGGCATCAGGCACAATGACACAGCCATCCCTTGGAGCGCGCACCCACTGCCAGCATCCAGCTTCAGAAACAACTTCGGGGGGCCGAGACTCCTGGACCACTACCTCGTCCCAGTCACCATTCCCGACGCATTCTCCCATGACAGCAGTTAGGCAGATCTCAGCAGGGCACTGGGCCAAGGCCTCCCCAGGTACATCCGCCATCGAGGTTCTCTCCCCCTGGCATCCCTGCAACGTGGCCATCATTCGGCGCCAGACGCCTTTGGTGAGCGGGGCGCCATCATCCTCCCCCGCCAATAACAGCAGACAGGCCTCTAGGCCTGCAACAAAGGCATCCCCAGCATTGGCGAGGGGAGGTTGTCTATCCTGCCATCGGCCTGCGGGTCCGAACGCCACCCCCAACGAACCCACATCCGGAGCAGCCCAGAGATGTGGGCCTTCCATCTCCGAAGGCTGCATCACAGACCCGGCTCGGCCGGAAGCGGTCTGCCACGCAAGATCGTGAGGCATCCAAGGCCAGGGGTTAGGCCCCAAGATGGCTGCCGGCGCTCTACTCCAGCCACGAGGCAACATCAGCCAGGGCAGTGTCCGGTCCGGAGTGGGGACTGAACGGTCTCCGGACAGCTCAAACCAGTGACCAGCCTCTCAGGAACCACAATCCTCATAAAAATACTGTGTGCAAAGTCTTCTGGTGGTCCCCAAGAGGAGAAGACGTGCGGAGCTCCACAGAGACACGTCTGCTCCTGTTAACAGCCGGGCACGCCCCTCTTTGTCTTTTTATTGCGTCAACTTTACTGATTTCAGGGAATTAACAATATAAGGGGCAATAAAAAAAGAGGGGAATATGGCATAAATAAGATAAAGTGCATTATGTAGCAATATGGGGGTAATAAAGTACAGGATAATGGCTAGTGGACATAACGTATTTATAGAGTTTGTGTAGGTTGTGTCACGCGGAGAGGACATAGCAGAGATTAGGAGTGAAATAAAAAGGTGAATTGTTACAAATCCCAATGATTTCTTTATTTTAAACACCCTCTTCTTATTTCGCTCTTCATCACAGATTTTATTTTTAGATTTTTTCTGCCATAAATAGAAAATGCAGATTATTTTTTGCTGTTAAGTCACATGTTTCTATTCATTTTAACATTGATCTACATATTGCTTTTCAAAAGCCATAAAGATCTGGTTGTGGCGCTCGCGTTACGGTGAATCAGTCACTAGTGAAGAGTTTGGGTTAATGTTTAAAACGAGGAAACCCCAAGCTTAACATGCCCCGCCCCTTTACAATCTATGTGTGCAATCCTCTGTGACATCACTGATTATTTAATGACCTCACTGATTCTATCACAGAGGATCACTGGTTTGAGGTTTTTAGTGCTGTTATTATTATTCAGTTCACTATTCTGTTTCTTTCCGTTATATTATCGTTCTAAGACATTAACCCTTTAATGTGCTCCAGCTCATCACTGGGGAAGATGGGAATTGATGTCTGACTTCTGTAATCAAGACCCTGAAGTCGGGTAAACAGCAGCAGGAGTAAGTAAGTACTTCAGGGCGTCTGTCCGCACCTTCCTTGTAGAATGTTCTGGAACACGTTTTGCCGCATTCAGAGAAAAGAGAAGAAATAAGTTTCATTTGTCATTCTGCTTCCAGCGATGGCGTCTGCTGATCTGAGAGACGAGCTGACCTGCTCCATCTATAGAAAAACCAAGTAACGTGACAATAAATCTGCGCAGGAAAAGTGGAATAGTTGAATAAAAACCATCCTAAAAGCTACTGAATAGGGGGTCTGGGGGGGTCTCTGAAACGCGTTTCGCCAGTCCTTTGATTTCCTCAGTCTGTCAAGTATCAGTTGGTTTTTCGTTTTTAATATCTTGCATTTTATTACTTTGTGTTTCTGTAACAATTCAATGTTCTTGAACCCAGGACATACTGAAAACCAGAGAAATCTCAATGTATCCATCCTGGGAAAATACTTTATAAATAAATAAATGATATGGGTCTGTGAGCTTCAGGCACCACATAATCTCCAGCACTGATCAGGAGTCGAGGGGTCATCTCGGTTTAGGAATGTCGTGGTGACATATCATCTCATTAAAGTGTTGATGGACTGTTCCTGCAGGGTGGTACAGATAGACACCTCATGGGTAGCTTCCCAAATGTCTTCCCAGTCAATCTCAGAGCCCAGGTTCCTTTCCAGGCCATCATGTAACTATGAGCAGCGGAGCCCGTCGTGCTGGATAGGTGCGTGTAGAGGAGGGAGCTCAAGCCTCGGGGAGGAATCTCGTTAATGTACAAACGTTCATAAAAAGGTAGGGCGGGCCTTAGCCCCCAGCCGAATCTATTTCTGAGTCACGAAATGCCGAAGTTGCAAATACCTGAAAAAATCCCGAGAGGACAGAGCAGTGCTGTCAGTCAAGGAGTCGAATCAGACAATCTCTCCGCCAGAAAATAGGTCCCTAATACAGTGCAATGCGCAGCCAGCCAGGTTGGAAAAGGGTGCCGAGCAAAGACCAGGGGGGAAAGCGACGGTTCCTCCACAGGGGAATGAGAGGCGAGATGGCTCTATGTAAATCCCGTTTAAGCGAGAGCTTATCCCATAAGGACATGGTATGGAGAACTGGAGGGCAAATCGTAGACAGTGGGAGGCATCAGGCCGAAGCAACCAGAGCCGAAATCTCATGTCATCCGGCCACATCAAAGATGCATTGAAATCCACCCAGTGTCTAGTAGCAGGAGGAGAATAGGCTGCCACAATCTGGGCCAGCTGGGTGGCCTGATAGTAACGAAGAGGTTGGCAAACCCAGCCCTCCGGAGACTCTGGAGTAATAGAGAGTAGCCCTGGCCACTCAACACTCAACTCAACACACCAAAGCATCAATGTTACTCTGCATAAAATGAAGGTCACTCAGGTCGACCGGGACAGGGAGAGCCTGGAACAAGTATAGTAGACGAGGCAGGAGATTTATCTTGACACAGTATATACAGCCCAGCTAAGAAATACATTGCTTGTCCCAGGCCTCCAGGTCTCGAAGTTGCGTGAACATCGAAGTATTGTTAACCCTATAAATAAACATCAGCATGAGCAGCAGACAAGTTAACACCCAGACACGGAATGGAGGAAGAGGACATCTTAAAGCCATAAAGGGAGGTAAAACAAGCAATCATCGAGTCAGAAAGGTGGAAAAGCAAAATCACAGATTTATCCATATTCATTTTATAACCTGCAATATCAAAGATACGAAGCAGGAGGAGACGTAACGTCTCCAGCAAGGTCTCGGTATCGGTCAATTTTAACAGGACATCGTCCACATACACCAATACCTTCTAAGAGTCCCTCTGGAGTGAAATAGCGGAGCTGTCAGGGGAGGAGCAGATCCTTATTAACAGGGGTTCCAGGGAGAGTGCAAATAAAGGGGAGACGGGCAGCCCTGCCTAGTCCATTCCCTATCGAGAAGGGTAGAGTGGGGGGGGTGCCTGGAATCAACACCTCTGTCTCTGGGGCCTTCGTAGAGAGTCCGCACTGCAGTAGCAAAGGCATGCAGGAAGCCCAGTGCATCTAACAAACTGTCAGTGTAGCACCGCAGGGTGTCAGGAGAACAACGCAGGGATACGGGAGTGTTGATATGAGCCTGGTATGCTGTGATCTCTGGGACTGAATATGCACTTGAGGGAACAAGGTGGATAGGCAGAAAGTACCTCGCAATTAATAAACAAACACGGGGGATCCAAACCTGAAGCCAAAGAGATAATGTAACGGTAGTGGTAACGCTGCCACACGAGTAGCGGAGTTGAGATCCTTGAGGCAGAAGTATCTGCTTGAATAATACAAAAGGTTTATAAACTACAGACTGGAACTTAATAGCCAAGGAGACACAAGGACTAACTGAACTGTCTCTAAGCTCTGAAGGTTTCGAGACCAACAGATTACCTAGGACACGCTCAGAAACAGCATACGTGGAACGACAGTCTGTGAAGTATTCAAGGTGCAGGGCAGTCAGAGATGGAGAAACCAATCGTTCTGGTAAATACTTAGGATTAGTAGATACCTGGTGACTCTCGGAAGGTACTGACTTGCATACAAGAGTGTTACTGCTAATATGTACAGAGATGCGATTAGAAATAACACTAAACAGAAATAAACAATCGTTTGTTATCGTGGTCTTTGCAAAAACATTAACATGAGTAGTAGCCTGGGTAAAGGCACCCCGGAGGGTTACAAACGATATCCCCAAACGTGATGGGACAGAAACCAAACAGCGAGCGATCAACCCAGCAACCAGCATGGGGTTAAATCACTAAAATAAACGAACAACGTAAAATACACAATAGAGAGAGAGTAGTCAAAAGCCAAGCCGGGTCAAATAACAAGAGCAGGAATCTCATACAAAGCAGGGTCGTCAACAGTAAATACAAATAGATTTAGGAAGTAGCAGTGCGTGAAATAAACTCCACAACAGGGCGATAAGGCAACTCCTAGAGCCCTGTTTTAAAGCCTGTGGCTCCTGGTAATCACACCTGACCCCGCCACCTCAGATGCCGATCTGCCAGCAGAAAGTGCTGGCACCCGACCAGCCAGCAGTCCCCCTTTTTGCCCAGACCCCCCAGGGGGCACAGCGGGGGCTGAGGATGTAACAGAACCCCCGTCTACGGTCGGGCCCAGAACGACCACCAGGCGCTGAAGGATGGGCCTCATGAAACAGGCGAACCAGACAAGGCGCATGAATATCGCAGGCATCTTGCCAAGATTGATCCTCAGGACCATAACCCTCCCAGTCCACCAGGTACTGCAAGACACCCCTGACCAGACAGAACCGCAGGATGGCACGGACCTCGTACTCCTCTTCACCCTGAGACTTGATAGGCGGAGGGGGAACAGCAATTCTGGTGTACTTATTGCAGGTAAGAGGCTTCAGGAGGCTGACATGAAATACGTTATGTATACGTAGAGAAGGAGGCAAAGCCAACGCATAAGAGACAGGATTAATACGTCTTAACACTTTATAAGGCCCAATAAACCTGGGAGCCATCTTCATGGATGGCACCAACAATTTGATGTTTCTGGTAGACAGCCATACCTTGTTCCCAACCGTATATACTGGTGCAGGACCTCTGTGTCTGTCTGCTTTTATTTTTTGTTTCTCAATATTGGCCTTCATAATCTCTTTTACTTTCTCCCATGTCCCTTTCATGTCATTCAGATGTTCGTCCAAGGCTGGCAAAGCAGTCGCTTGGAATTCAGAAGGGAGCATGGGAGGGTCATAACCATAGACTGCATGGAAAGGTGAGTGGCCTGTGGTTTCACTTACTGAGCTGTTTAAAGCAACCTCAGCCCAGGGTAACAGGTCTGCTCACTCATTTTGTCTTTCAGACACGAAGCAACGCAAGTACTGCTCAACACTTTGGTTGTCTCTCTCTGCGGCCCCATTAGTTTGTGGGTGATAAGCAGAGGAGAAGCTCAACTCAATACCTAGGTTTTCACAAAATCCTCGCCAGAAACGAGACACGAACTGAGTTCCTCTGTCGGATACTATTCTCAGAGGAACCCCATGAAGTCTAACAATACCTTTATATGAATACTGGTACCAGCTCACTGGCTGAAGGAAGCTTTACCAGTGGTATAAAGTGTACCAACTTAGAGAACCTATCTACCACTGTAAGGATTATAGTATGACCTTTAGAAGGTGGTAAATCTGTGATAAAGTCCATCGAGAGGTGGGACCAAGGTCTCTCTGGCACAGGTAAAGGTTGCAAGAGACCACAGGTAAGGACCGGGATTTTTACTTCTACAGCACACGTCACATGTGACTATGTAGTCTTTAATATCCCTTCGCATACCACCACACCAGAACTGTTTCTCAATCGTGGCCACTGTTTTATTTATTCCCATATGCCCATAGGTTTTGGAATCATGATAAGTCATCATCATCTGTGTTCTCTCCTCCTCAGGTACAAACATGTTCCCAGGAGGTTTTTCAAGAGGAGCAATACCCTGACCAGCCTGGATTTTCTCCAGAAAAGGAGAAGACACTGTCAAGACCGTGGTACCCAACATCCTCTCGTGAGGAATGATTGGACTGTGGTCAAATGTGTGCTGTTCATATGACTCGAACTGTCTAGATAAAGCGTCAGCTTTTGTGTTTTTAGAACCAGGACGATAAGTTAACAAAAAGTTGAAACTTGACAAGAACAGTGACCACCTGGCTTGCCTGGAATTCAGGCATTTGGCATCTCCCATGTACACTAGATTCTTATGGTCTGTGTTAATTATCACGGGATCTTTAGTGCCTTCTAACAAATAGCGCCATTCCTTGAGGGCCGCTATAACTGCTAGTAATTCTCTGTTCCCTATGTCATAGTTTTTTCAGCAGGTGTCATATTTCTAGAGAAAACCCACAAGGATGTACAGGTCCCTCAGGACTTTCTCTTTGAGACAGAATTGCACCAATCCCTATTTCAGATGCATCAACCTCAAGCTGAAATGGAAGGCCTGGTACTGGATGCCTTAGGATAGGTGCTGAGACAAACGCTTCTTTAAGTGACTGGAATGCCTGCTTGGCCTGGTCACTCCAAACCTGATTCTGAGCACCCTTCTTAGTCATGGCCGTGATTGGAGACACAACAGAAGAGAAACCCTTTGATAAACCTCCTATAATAGTTTTGTGATACCAAGAAATCTTTGTATGGCTTTCAGACCTTGAGGTAGTGGCCATTCTCTGATGGCAGATAGCTTTGTAGGATCCATCTCAAACCCATTTGGTGTGATGATGTAACCCGGGAAATGTACTGAAGTTATGTCAAACAGACACTTTTCTAACTTACAGTATAGTTTATTCTCCAGCAACCTTTGCAACACTGTCCTTACATGGACATGGTGTGTCTCAACATCAGGAGAATATATCAGAATATCATCTAAATAGACGATTACAAAGACTTATAAAAAATCCATCAGGACATCATTTATAAAGTCTTGGAAGACTGCAGGTGCATTGCATAGACCGAAAGGCATAACTAAATACTCATAATGACCACTGCGAGTATTAAAGGCAGTCTTCCACTCGCGGTCCTCCTTGATTCTCTCCAAATTGTACGCACCACGTCTGTCTGTCTGTCCGTTTGTCTTTAAGACAAAAAGATATTTTGTCTTTGGGTATAGGAGAATAAAAATTTAAATTTTGTAATGTAGATTTGTATAACTATATGTTTATAATCAAGGTATATTTTATTATATTTACAGTAGAGAATATATGTTCCAATAAATATAGTACAAGGGATAATTGGTAAATAGTATAATTACTGTAGAAGAGATTCTGTGATTTAACTAGAGAGGAATGTAAAACTTAGAAAGGAGTGAGGAAATAAATCTAATTCTGACATGGAAGACTAAAAGTCTAGCGACTGAGAGAAGAAGTCTTTGTGTGCAAATTGACCTTTTGACACGAGAGAAGAATATAAAAAATTAAAAGGTGGAATTAATTAGAAGTGCAATACTGCCCTCTAGGGGATAGTAAATATTATATTTGATATAATAAGGATATTGCCAGTGACGTCAAATTGACTTTAATTGGAGTAGCACAAATGAGGCATTCGCGGCATT
>RXON01001454.1:0-81838 GCA_009667805.1 Leptobrachium leishanense
TATCATTAATAAAGTATTGAATTTTATTTAATAAGACCACGAGTGCTCTCACTATTGGATTTATATATATATATGAGTATTAATGGGCAAAGATATAAAACAGACTCCGGTTGGAACGAATCCAAAATGATATTTATTATATACTGTGTATATATATATATATATATATATATATATAAACAAATAAATTATGGAGCAAAACAGAGTAAATGTTGAAGACAGCAGGAAAAGATAAAAATGTGTTTAGAAATTTTTGGACACTATTCCCAAGTGAACCCTAACTGTAATTGCATTTTGTGCATTTTTCCCATGATGCAACATTTACCAAAATCTTATGGTGATTTTTTCTGTGTGGCTTTGATTTATCTTATACAGTGTTTAACAGTTATTGAGGTGGAGGAGGAAATGTTTAAATAAGGCTATTGTATTCTGCATGCTACTCCAGAGAAGAGCTGGCAGCTGATTCCGATATGAGAGGGAGCTTAAAAGACTTCTAAGGGTCTATTCACAAGGCACAAAAATTGCATGCAATGGTCGCTGTATTTTCTTAAAACTGGAAATGCCGAAGCAGTTATTGCACGTCATTAAAAAACGCCGAATTGCACTGATAACCACCGAACTGCAAAAAAATAAAACGGTCGCCTCCTATGCTCACATTTTATTATATTAACCAGACATATTATATTTCGTTCTTTCCGGCAGACTCGGCAGATTAATAATATATAATTTTTATATGTACAGTGGCAAGAAAAGGTATGTGAACCCTTTGGGATTACGTGAAGTTTTGCATGAATTGGTCATAAAATGTGCTCGGATCTTCATCTAAGTCACAACAATTTGAAAAACACAGTCTGCTTAAAATAACACAACACAAACAGTATATGTTTTCATGTTTTTATTGAACAGAACATGTAAACATTCACAGTGCAGGGCGGAAAATGTATGTGAACCCCTAGCCTAATGACTTCTCCAAGAGCTAATTGGAGCCAGGAGTGAGCCAACCTTGAGTCCATTCAGTGTGATATTATTGGATGTGTTGCTGAAAGCTGTCCTGCCCTTTAAATACACACACCAGTTTTGGGTTTACTGGTTTCAAAAAGCACTGTCTGATGTGAACCATGCCTCGCAGAAAAGAGCTCTCAGAAGACCTACGCTCATGAATTGTTGACTTACCTTTGTAACCCTTTCCAGCTTCATGTATCTCCAAAAGCCTTGATGTTCATGTGTCCACGGTAACACAGACTGTCTACAAATGGAGAAAGTTCAGCACTGTTGCTACTCTCCCTAGGCATGGTCGTCCTGTAAAGATGACTGCAAGAGCACAGCGCAGAATGCTTAATGAGGTAAAGAAGAATCCTAGAGTGTCAGCTAAAGACTTCCAGAAATCTCTGGCACTTGCTAACATTTTTGTTGACAAATCTACAATAAGGAAAACATTAAACAAGAATGGAGTACATGGGAGGACACCACGGAGGAAGCCATTGCTGACCAAAAAGAATATTGCAGCACATTTGAAGTTTGCAAAAGAGCACCTGGATTTTCCACAGCACTACTGGCAAAGTATTCTGTGGACAGATGAAACCAAAATTGAGTTGTTTGGAAAAAACACACAACACTATGTGTGGAGAAAAAAGGCACAGCACACCAACATCAAAACCTCATCCCCACTGTAAAACATGGCGGAGGAGCATCACGGTTTGGGGCTGCTTTGCTGTCTCAGGGCCTGGACGGATTGTTGTCATTGATGGAAAAATGAATTCCAGAGTTTATCAAGACATTTTACAGCAAAACGTAAGACCATCTGTCCGCCAACTGAAGCTCCGCAGAGGATGGGTGATGCAACAGGACAATGACCCAAAGCATACAAGTAATTCAACAAAAGAATGGCTTCAACAAAACAAAATACGCCTTCTGGAGTGGCCCAGTCAGAGTCCTGACCTCAACCCGATTGAAATGCTGTGGCATGACCTTAAGAGAGCGATTCACACCAGACATCCCAAGAATATTGCTACACTGAAACAGTTTTGTGAAGAGGAGCGGTCCAAAATTTCTCCAGATCGTTGTGCAGGTCTGATCTGCAACTACAGTAAACGTTTGGTTGAGGTTATTGCTGCCAAAGGAGGGTCAACCAGTTATTAAGTCCAAAGGTTCACATACTTTTTCCACCCTGCACTGTGAATGTTTACATGTTCTGTTCAATAAAAACATGAAAACATATAATGTTTGTGTTGTATTATTTTAAGCAGGCTGTGTTTTTCAAATTGTTGTGACTTAGATGAAGATCAGAGCACATTTTATGACCAATTCATGCAAAACTCAACGTAATCCCAAAGGGATTCGCATACTTTTTATTGCCACAGTATACGTCATGTCCTGCCTTTATATTATAACAAAAAATGCAATAAAATTAGAATTTTTAATCATCTACAGCGTGTAAAGTGTTTTTTATCTCTCATTTTATAACACAAGTTTTTGCGTCAATATTTTCTATGGGGTGCACTTGTTAAAGAAATTTTAAATTGGGACTCATTACAATTTTTGGGGGGGAATTACGGGAGTTTTAGCAAACGCACTCCATAGAAAAAAATCATTAGTGCAGCATCATTGTTCACATTATATTTGAAATGGGAACAATATTACTGCATTAATAAAAAGCACACACAAAAAACACGTTTTTATTTTTATTATATTTTATTTATTTATTTATTTTTTTAAAAATCTTTACTTTAAACATGGACATGTTTGGTTTGGTATCATTCGGACATCTGGACTCTGCTGGGTATGTCACATCTGGGCTCTGATGGGTATGTCACATCTGAGCTCTGCTAAGTATGTCACATTCTGTGCTCTGATGGGTATGTCACATCTGGGCTCTACTGGGTATGTCACATCTGGGCTCTGCTGGGCATGTCACATTCTGGACTCTGCTGGGTATGTCACATTCTGGGCTCTGCTGGGTATGTCACATCTGGACTCTGCTGGGTATGTCACATCTGGGTTCTGCTGGGCATGTCACATTCTGGACTCTGGGTATGTCACATCTGGGCTCTACTGGGTATGTCACATCTGGGCTCTGCTGGGCATGTCACATTCTGGATTCTGCTGGGTATGTCACATCTGGGCTCTGCTGGTAATCAGAATCAGGTGTTCCAATCACTTCCATGGCCACAGGTGTATAAAATCAAGCACCTAGGCATGCAGACTGTTTTTACAAACATTTGTGAAAGAATGGGTCGCTCTCAGGCAGTGGCGTCACTAGGGTCGGTGTCACCCGGTGCGGTAATTTATGGTGTCACCCCCCCCCCCCCCGAGTTTTTCAGATTTTTTTTTTTAACTTCTCTTACTCCTAAATCAGTACTCCCATATAACACTGAATGCTCATACACACAGCGCACATTACTGTGAGGTTTATTGCTGTGGAGCTCTCTCATATGCTCACACAACTTTTTGCCAACTGCCAGCAAGTACGTTGCCCGTTCGAAGGCAGTGAAAGCACACATGGATATATATTGCCCCCAGCAGCTCTGGATATATATTGCCCCCAGCAGCTCACCCATGGATATATATTGCCCCAGCTCACATATGGATATATTGCGCCTCAGCTCACATATGGATATATTGCCCCAGACCAGCTCACACATGGATATATTGCCCCAGACCAGCTCACATATGGATATATTGCCATATTGCCCCAGACCAGCTCACACATGGATATTGCCCCAGACCAGCTCACACATGGATATTGCCCCAGCTCTCATGGATATTGCCCCCAGCACACATGGATATGCCCCAGCTCCTCTCATGGATATTGCCCCAGCTGCTCTCATGTATATACTGCCCCAGCTGCTCTCATTGATAATGCTCCAGCTGCTCTCATGGATTTTGCCCCAGCTCATGGATATACTGCCCCAGCAGCTCATGGATATGCCCCAGCTCATGGATATTGCCCCAGCAGCTCATGGATATGCCCCAGCTCATTGATATGCCCCAGCACCTCATGGATATGCCCCAGCACCTCATGGATATGCCCCAGCTCATTGATATGCCCCAGCACCTCATGGATATGCCCCAGCACCTCATGGATATGCCCCAGCACCTCATGGATTTGCCCCAGCAGCTTATGGATTTGCCCCAGCTCCTCATGGATATGCCCCAGGCCCCCATGGATTTGCCCCAGCTCCTCATGGATTTGCCCCAGCAGCTCATGGATTTGCCCCAGCTCCTCATGGATATGCCCCAGCTCCTCTCATGGATATGCCCCAGCACCTCATGGATTTGCCCCAGCTCCTCATGGATATGCCCCAGCACCTCATGGATTTGCCCCAGCAGCTTATGGATTTGCCCCAGCACCTCATGGATATGCCCCAGGCCCCCATGGATTTGCCCCATCAGCTCATGGATATGCCCCAGGCCCCCATGGATTTGCCCCAGCACCTCATGGATATGCCCCAGGCCCCCATGGATTTGCCCCAGCAGCTCATGGATTTGCCCCAGCTCACCTCCTGGTCCTGGTCCCAGCACATGGATAGCGGCCCAGGCAGCACCTCTCCGCCGCGTTTTTCGCTCCTTCTGAGCGTCCGGCGCGCAGCTTGGGCGCTCGTCTGGGGGAGCCACTTGACCAGCCGCGATTGGCTGGTGACGTATTTCCTCCAGGCGAGCGCCGAAGCTGCATGCTTCGGACGCTCGCACGGAGCGAATACGCGGCGGTGGCGGGCGGTGGGTGACCCCCTTAGTGACCGGGCGGTTTTACACAAATCCGTCCTTTAGTGACCGCTGCTGTTTTTACGTTTCTGCGCTGCTCGTGTTTAGATCAAATTTTCCTCTTACTCGTTTATTCAACTCACACATATTATACACCCTTTTTCCCGCCATTAAATGGACTTTCTAGAAATACCATTATTTCCATCATATCCAATAATTTAATATAAAAAAAATATGAAATATGATGAAAAAAATGGTAAAAACACACTTTTTCGTAATTTAATCCCCTAAAGCTATAACCACCAATAAAGACCCCGGCTAAATAGTTTCCAAATTTTATACCGAGAATAGAAATACCCAATTTTTACCTTTTAACCCTTTCACTGCTGAGCCACTTTTTTTTTTTTTTTTTGGTGAAAGGATTTTACCAGGAAGGATACATTGAGATTTCTCTTGTTTTCAAGTATGTCCTGGGTGGTGAGTATGTACTGTTGGGTGTCTTGCCCAAGGACACTTGCTGGAGAGGTTGCTCGCTGGGATCAAGCCCATGACTCCACAGGCTCTCCCAATGCAGAGCGGTGACATTGCCTCTACTCCACCCAGCCGGTACACCTATGTGCGCTGCGCTCATTCTGACCATTTTGTGCTAATTATTTTTAGATGACAGCCTAGGTCCTATTTAATTAAACTCCCCCCAGACAAAAAAAACTTTGAAAAAAAAAACATTTTTTTATTTTATTTAATTTTATTATTTTATTTTTTATTTAATTATTTTTTTACACTTTTTTTAAAAACCAAACCTGGTCATGTTTGGTATCATTTGAAAGGCCATGATCAGGCCTTTCAAATGATGGCAAATATGACCATCTAGCTGCCATGGATCGGGAGATAAAGGGATCCTTAGGATCCCCTTATCTCTACATGGCAGCTAGAGGGTTAACTGGCCCACTGACATCCTCACACATATGGTGAGGTTGTCAGTGGGTGGGGGGGGACCTGGAGGCTTGGCTGACATCCAAGATGTCAGCCCCCCTCCAGGTTTGAATCACGTTTTGGCGCCAATTGGCGCCGCAATGTGATCCGGCGGCGAAATGGTTAATGGCTCTCCCCTCTCCAGAGATGGTTAATGGCTCTCCCCTCTCCAGCGGTGCAAACGGCATCTCCCTAGCTTCAATGGTTGGGGAGATAGAGGGCTCCGAAGGAGCCCCCCCTCCCCTCCATTGAAACAGATGGGGGCACCTTCTGATGACGTCACCACGCAGCGTGGCGACGTCATCAGCCTCGCCTGCCCATGTAAATCACATGGGCAGGCTTCCTCCCTGTCAGACCGCCGTGGGATCCGACGAGGGAGGTGAGTATCGGGCGGGAGGGGGATTTGGCGCCGCTGACGTACCCTGTACGTCATCGGGTCTAAGGGAGACCCGAACACAGGACGTACAGAGTACGTCAGCGGTCGGGAAGGGGTTAATACTCAATCCCGAAAATATTTTACACCTCATACGATTATAATACCACCACAACAATCCCTTTCCCCCTAAGGTTCGGTTACCACACATCTCCTACTTCGTTATTCTTCCAAACTACTTTTAATTCTCCCCTCCACCCCCCCTTCCCATAAAAAACTTTTTTTCTCTCGTCTTCTCTGTCTCTTCTCCTCTCCTTCTCTGTATCTTTCTCCATCTCTTTTTTTCTCTCATGACAAGACCACCTCATGGGAATCACCTTTCACTCTTTTTCTGTATCTATGTTTATTCTCCTCTTCAATTTGAGTCTACGGTTTAGTTTTCATAGGACTCTTAATGGCTCGGCTGAGCCTTGATGTTGACAATCGCTGTATTAGATAACACCAGTAAGATTATCTGAATATGTTTGAATAGATACACGTTTCTGCCCTTAACGAAGCAACTTACACTAATTTTATTTAGTTAATTTGTCTGTTACTTAAAGTTGTTGACATGTAATGCCTTGAACTGTATTGTATACCCTTTGCCGCAAAATAAAAACTTTTCATTCAAAATAAAAATATATATATAATTATTCCTATAAATATTATGATGAAGGCATACTATCAACATTCGTTTTTATATATATATAAATATACATAGTGTGTTTATTACTGCAGAAGCCACTTGCACATCACAGCAATTCAATGAATTGCAACCCAGAGCTCCTGTACCACATTCCCCATATGCAGCAAGAAATTCTGGGTAGAATATGCAAATAACATCTATCTCAGTATTTTGCATCCTGGGACTGTTATTACACACAACCCTAAAATCAATGCTATGCCACACTGTGGATTTGTAGCACAGATCAGCTTATGCAACTGGTCAAAACCACCCCTAGGTCAGCACTATTTCAGGTTTATTAGACCCTCATCAGCTAGGACCTAGGCATGATGACCAGTTGCTGTGGATGCTTGGACCCCTAGGGCAAGTCAGTATCTACAACAGTTGTGGTGGAGGACAAAACGTGAGATAAAAAGCCTCCACAGTATAATAAGTGTGTTTATTATTGCAGAAGCCACTTGCATATCACAGCAATTCGATGAATTGCATCCCAGAGCTCCTGTGTCACATTCCCCATATTCAGCAAAGGAATTCTGGGTAGGATATGCAAATGCCATCTGTCTCACTTTTTTGCATCCTGGATCTGTTATTACACAGAAGCCTAAAATCAATGCCATGCCACACCGTGGCTTTGTAGCAGAGCTAAGGTTTATGCAACTGGTCAAAGCCACTCCTAGGACAGCGCTGCTTCAGGTATGTTGGACCTCATATTATTAAAAGCACATTTTTCTACTCAAAAATTTATTTTAAAAATATGTTCATATTTTATATACTATAGTCTACACATATATATTTATAAAAAATTTAACCAGGAAGGATACATTGAGATTTCTCTCATTTTCAAGTATGTCCTGGGTGGCGAGTGTGTACTGTTGGGTGTCTTGCCCAAGGACACTTACTGGAGAGATGGCTCGCTGGGATTGAACCCATGACTCCACAGGCTGCTCTCCATGCAGAGCAGTGATGTTACCTCTACTCCACCCAGCTGGTTCAAGAACATTGAGCGGTTACAGAAATACAAAATAGTAAAATGCAAGATATTAACACAAAACCAAATATACAGATTAACAGAAAAATAAATATGTAGGAAATAAAGTCATTATGTTACATGTGCATTCTGTATATAGTCACTATGTTACATGTTTACAGGTGCATTCCGTATTGAGGTATGTTAATAGGGAACTCTTAAGGGACTTTAGACTGGGGGAAGATTTGATGGCGTCTGGGAGGTTATTCCATATTTGCGGTGCTCTGTAGGAAAATGAGGATCGAGACACTTTCATTTTGTATTGTGGTATTGCAAGTAAGGTGCTGGTCCTGGATCAGAGTTTATAGGATGAGGGAACTGCTGGGGGATGCAGTCTATTCAGGTAGGGTGGTAGCTTCCCAGAAAAGCCCTTAAACACCAGGTTGGAAAGATGAAGGGTGCGTCTAGATTCCAGCGACGGCCAGTTTAGTTTTTTTAACATGTCACAATGGTGGGTCATGTAGTTACATTGTAGCACAAAGCGACAAAATGAGTTATACAATGTAGTAAGTTTCTGGAGGTGTGTTTGAGGGGCAGCTGCATACACAACATTTCCGTATTCAATGGCTGGCATAAGCATTTGTTGTACAATCTGCTTTCTTACCGCGGGGCTCAGGCAGGATTTGTTTCTGTACAGGGCACCTAGTTTGCGGTAAAGTTTAGATGAGAGTTTTTCGATGTGGGGGCCAAAAGATAGATTTGGGCCTAACCACATACCTAGATATTGGAGAGAAGTGACTGTAGTCAGTGTGTCATTTGATCTTGTCCTGACACATAGATGGGGTTTTTGCAATTTGTGTAGTTTAGGTGCTGTACCAAAGAGAATTGTAACAGTTTTGTCAGTATTTAGAAAAAGTTTGTTATCTCTGATCCACTTTTCTACCCCTGTGAATTATTCTTGCAGTACGGCCTCCAGCTGCGGGAGATTTGTTTGCTGGTATAGATTACAGTGTCGTCTGCGTACATGTGTACAGTTGAGGCTTTGCAGACATTGGGCAGATCATTTATGAATATCGTGGACTAGAGGTAACAACACTGCTCTGCGTGGAGAGAGCCTGTGGAGTCCTGGTTTTGATCCCAGCGAGCAACCTCTCCAGTAAGTAACGGTACATACTCAACACCCAGGACATACTTAAAAATGAGAGAACTCTCAATGTATCCTTCCTGGTGAAATTCTTTCTAAAAAAAAAATAAAAAAAATATTGTGAATAGCAGGGGGCCGAGTATTGAGCCTTGGGGTACTCCGCATGTGACTTGGAGGGGGAGGGAGGAGCTGTCAGAAATGCACACATATTGCGACCGATCAAATATGTACATATACAAGAATACGTATCTGGTCGGCGCGAAACACGCTAGGAGACTCGGATGGTTTCTCCAATGACGTCACCAATGTTGGTGGATAATGGGATATACAAAAGAGAAAAAAAAAACAAGATCTGGGTGCAGTAGAATCACAATGGTATAAACAGTAACAATATTCGTGTGGTTAATCAACTCACAAACGAAGAGCCTAAACACCAGCTCTGAGTGGACAGTCGCCTTAGGGTTGTTAATCTGGGATCTCTTCACAGGTCACCCACTCCTTAGAAGAGGTCTTCACCATATCCGTTGAACAATAAGGAGAAAGAAACAAGATTCTGTGTACATCTGATAACAATTGTTAAGGTGGATAGTGAGACAATTGAAAACTCACACTTGCTGGAGCTATTCCGAGCTCGAAACGAAAGGCGTATGGGTTTCCTTTGGTCAAACCCAATAAATACCAAGCATGCAGGAACTGATTCTCTTTTAAAATTTATTAAAGGAATAAAACCAAAATAAAAACTAGACTCTGATCCAGGACGCGTTTCGCCGTACAACACGCGGCTTCGTCAGCTGGTCTTTACACATTGAACAAACTTGCATGCTTTTATACATCACAGATTAGAAAAATTAGGAGTAATAGTTCGCACATGTACTTCATTGGTGGTCAGCGTGAGTTCTAAGCCTCTTTCTGAGGTGTCCCCATGCGTATCGCCATCGGCGCCATCTTGCGTAGGCGCAATAGGAGCTTCCGCGTTCCATCTTGCGTTTCATACTGGTTAGTTCCGGAATTGCAGACCGTCCTGCGTTTCAGCTTGGATACGTACACACTTCCGGAATTGCGTTGTATTCAAAGTTACGCAGGACGGTCTGCAATTCCGGAACTAACCAGTATGAAACGCAAGGTGGAACGCGGAAGCTCCTATTGCGCCTGCGCAAGATGGCGCCGATGGCGATACGCATGGGGACACCTCAGAAAGAGGCTTAGAACTCACGCTGACCACCAATGAAGTACATGTGCGAACTATTACTCCTAATTTTTCTAATCTGTGATGTATATAAGCATGCAAGTTTGTTCAATGTGTAAAGACCAGCTGATGAAGCCGCGTGTTGTGTGGCGAAACGCGTCCTGGATTTATATTTCACAAATTTATACAGTATATATTAGATAGAAAGTACATATAAAATTATTTTTATTTAAATATATTTTGAATTGAGTAATGGTGATTTTTTTACAATTGATTTTTAGATTTAGTTGTTTATTGGTTTCGGTTTTATCTTTAACCCTTTTGCTGCTGAGGCTTTCCCCCCCCCCCCTGTGCTGAGGTCATTTTTACCGGTTTTGCTCATCATGTTTAAACGTGTTTTGAAGGCTTATTTTAGTATATGACCCAGACATATTATATATCGTTCTTTCCGTCAGACTCGGCAGATTCATAATATGTCATTATTATATGTATACGTCATGACCTGTCTGTATATTATAACAAAAAATGCAATAAAATATGATTTTTCAATAATTTACAATGTGTTAAGTGTTTTTTTTTCACATTTTAACATGCGAGCAATTGCGGTTATATTTGTATGGGGTGCGCTTGTTAAAAAAATTAGAGATGGGGTCTCGTTACATTTTTTTTTGGGGAAAATTACACGATTTTTAACAAACGCACCGCATACAAAAATCGTTAGTGCAGCATCATTGTTCACATTATAATTGAAATGGGAACAATATTGCTGCATTAACAAACCAAAAAAAAGAAAAAAAACTTTTTTTTTTTTTTACAATTTGTTTTTTAGATATTTTTTTATTTTTATTTTTAATTTTCTTTTTTTTTTACAAACTTTTTCACATTCATGTTTGGTATCGTTGGAACGGACATGCTCTGGCCAATCCAACAATACCAAACTTTAACCCCTAGCTGCCACGGATCGGGAGATAGGGGGTTCATTGGAACCCCCTATCTCCACCATTGGTGGCAGCTAGGGGTTAACTCCAGGACTGGCGTCATCGTGCTATGCACGATGACGCCAGTCCTCAGGGGGAGTTCCCGGAGGCTTGGCCGACATCTTGGATGTCCGGGAAAGGATGTCCGGGAAAGGATCACGAACCGGCGCTTTTCAGCGCCGATTCGTGATCCAGCTCCCCAGGGGTTAATGCCAGGTACCATTTGAAAGGGCAGGCTGTGCCCTTCCAAATGGTGCCTGGGTTAACCGCGCAATGCCGCCGATCGGGAGGGAGAGAGGTCTGAAGTACCTCCCACCTCCCTTTCAGGCGCCTCCTCCGCACTTGCGGTGGGGGCGCCTGAATTAGGTGTCATCGCGCCGCCGCGATGACACCTAATTAGCCCGGCGGCGGTTCCGGATGCTGGGCTGACATCGATGATGTCAGCCCGCACCGGGGGGGCCAGCGATCGGCCGGAACCCGGCCGAACGCTGACCCCAAAGGCAGGACGCGCTCAGCGCGTCCACCGCATGGAACGTGACATGCGGTTGGACGCGCTCAGCGCGTCCACCGCATGGAACGTGACATGCGGTTGGACGCGCTGAGCGCGTCCGTAGCAGCGAAGTGGTTAACAAGGAGAAGCACTTAGTTATAGTGGGGGCTCAGTGGTAAGAGGGATTTAGATTCAGGGGGAACCTGTCTTCAAATTGTTGTGGACAGCATGAAATAACTTTAATTTGAAAAATAAAATCATTAATCTACCAATAATAAATTATTCTAATGCATTATTTGCTTTGTTGAACAGGTCAGTGCAGTTACAGTCCTTTTCCTTGGTTATGAGTGACGTAAATCTTTTCATCCTGGTTTGGCTTCAGCTGCATCACTGTGACTTTAAATTTTTTTGGTTTAGACGTCGCCTAGCAACCAGGTACTGTGACATCACAAATGTCTGTTTACCTTGTAAGTGTTTCTATTTTATATATTTATATAGTATACAATAGATAGAAATAATTTTATATGCACTTTCTTGTTAAAGAGACTTTCACTATTTGTTTTATAGATTTTGTAATGTGTGGTGTGGATATACACCTGGTGATGTTTTTCCAGCTGATTTTTAGATTTAGCTGTTGACAGTTTAACGTCTTATCTTTAACTTTAAAGTCAATGCATTTATGATGTACATGTTACGTTGTTGGTCCTTAAGGGGTTAACGAGTAGAATCACCTTGTTATAGAAGGGGCTCAGTGTTTAAGAGGGATTTAGGTTCAAGAGGAACCTGTCTTCAAATTGTTGTGAACAGCGTGAAATAATTCTAATTTTAAACATAAATCATTAATCTCCCAATAATAAAAGAGTCTAATGCATTATTGACATGAATCATTACATCCTGGTTTTGGTTCCGCTGCATCACTGTGACTTTAAAGAATTTTGTTTAGACGTCGCCTAGCAACCAGGTAGTGTGACATCACAAATGTCTGTTTACCTTTTAAGTGATGTCATTGCCCTCATCGGTCACATTCTGGTTGGAGATATCACGCTCAGGCTGATAAATCTACTGCTCTTGCTTTATCTGCGATTATTCGACGATTCTTCAGACATTTGTGCATCGGCTTACAGGTAATTATAGGTTTTGCTTTTAGCCATCCTAGGGTTATGCCCTTTTAGACACTGGTCTTGTATTAATCCCAGTTTTATCCTTTTAATTATAGGTTTAAGTCCATCTAGTTAAACCTTTGCTGTGTTGGAGGTCAGCTCAGTACAACATGGACCTCAATGTGCCGAAGCGCTGGCAGAGGAAGAATGGCTGGCAGCGACCGCTGACCCCAAGACAGATTATCCTCTTGGTCACATTTGTGTTCGGTGCGGTCTCTGGATTCGGCATCTTCCTCCCCGTCATTCCCGGACTCTTGCAGACAGTTGGTTACGTATGTCTAACTGTCCTGTACGTCTGGGGTTTTATAAGCTATGTCCTTGCCGTATCCATCAACCCTTCATCAGGTGGGAAACAAAACAGCATGTGGAATCCGGTGAAGTGCGTCTGGGATTCCAAAACGCGTTGCTGCCGCGTTGGACGTCATGAAAGCGACCGAGGTATAAATTTCTTCTGCTATACCTGCAACAAACTGGTGGAGCATCATGACCATCACTGCGAATGGCTGAATACCTGCATCGGAGGAAGGAACTACCGCTTCTTTGTCAACACCATAGTAAGCGGCTTCCTGATAGCATTACAGATATCGGTCATGGCCTGGTACATCATCTCTGTGTGTTACATACAGCCACGCTTACGGGGCGCCGGCACAATTGCAGAGATTTTGACGGCCAGAGGCGAATCCCTTCCTATACTTCCTGGGGAATTGGCAGCGATCGTGATATTGGTCATTGCCACCGTTTCAGCAGCTATCTACACGTTGGTGTTCGCATTTTTAGGATTTTTAATCACTTTCCACATCTACCTTTATTGTATCGGAATGTCAACATCCGAATGCATTTTTGCTGGGAGAGAAATGACGATGCATGACGAAGACAACTACGATGTGGAAGCTGGTGAATCTGAGCTTTCAGACACAGACTTTGAGACTATTCTAGACAACAGCCAGGCGAACACACAGGGCATTGAGCCATGAAGCGCCCGGCATTCAGTGTCTATAGGCAAACCAGGAATCTGACACAATGTATCCACCGAAGAAGGGAAAACCCAGCATTGCGGCACCAGATCCCACCTGATACCTGTGAACTATCTAAGGACATAGTGAGTAACCAAGTATAAAAGCTTTATTATCTTTATCTCTATAACGTTTTATAGAAACTATTCCAGTGAACATATAAGTTATTGCTTTAATGGATAATTTTCAGTCCAGAAGCAGACAGGCTATTGCTGCACTGAATGGGTTAACTCAATCTTAATTTAATTCTACTAAAGGTGCACTATTACCAATAAAATATATTCAGTTATGTATTGAATGAACAGTTTTAATCTGTAATCGATATGTTTTTCCTTTTTGGGGGTTTATCAATGTCTATAGACACTGCTTGCATGTCGTATCCTCCTGGCTCTTTCACTGATGCCCCTTTTCTCCCACAGGCCGGCTCAGCACTTCACGCTCTCGGTCGAGGTTTGAATTTGCTGTGATACCATCATACAAACTGGAGAAAGAGGCGAGTCACTGAATGTTTATTTTACATTTCAGTCAGTTTTCTTTTCTCACAATTCCTGGATTAACCAGTGTGTGTCTGTATGGCGGAGAGCAGTGCGTACGGGTCTTGAATACGTTGAGTTGGCCATATAGAATCAGTGGGATTCCAGGCGCCGCTCACTCTTCTGAGTTTGGATCGCAGCTGCCAATACACAGCAGATGTACCTAAGCAGCCGGCACTGGATCCGAAATCCCAGATAATTTGATCATTTTCACTTTTTCCTCCAAATTCCATCCATTTACTCGGCATTAACCCATGCGCTCTATGTTCCTCTATTTTCAGACGTTGTCTTGGGAAAAAGGAAGTAGAAGACATTACCTCTTAAACGACACATCAACTCTCTGAATAAGTAAGTAGCGTTTTCATGGACTGATCAATTCCCCCCAACCCAAATTCTAAATTCAGGATCTAAACCTGACGTTGGGATAACTGCTTTTTTTCTATTTCCAGGTCTCAAAGCTGTCATTGAAAGCTCAGAAAAGCTCAAGACATGGCGTGTGGAAGGAGTGTTCATTGTAACCCCATTATAAAAACCAGTACCATGTCTATTATCCAATGAATATTATCCTGTTTGTCAGATAATAAGGATAATTACCGACGCGTTTTATTATAGATTCCGGTTTGCCTTTCTTAAATGAATAAATAATGCGTCAGTAACATCAGTCTGTGTTTGCACTTTGCATCATTCTTCAAATACTTTAGGCAAAATTACAATCTTCACGCAAACGTTTGCGCCGGCGCAAAAAACATTAACGCGAGGGGTAAAAGCATTTGCGCCGAATCCCGTATTGCACAGTCAGCACAACAACCGCACACAATCGTCTACCGCGGATGAACCTGCACGAACCCTGCGCGAGCTTACTGTACTTTGCGCGTCCTATACTTAACATTGTGAGCGCAAATGTGAATGTGCGCTGGTACGAGTATGGTATTACACTCTATTTTGCGGTAATTACCGCATGTCCTTATCGCGCATAATTTTAGCAACTGCAAAAAGCTGGTGCTAACGGCAAATCTGAACAACCTGGCTAACCCCAAATATCCAAGCCCATAAAAAGGAATGCACCAAAGCACAGTGGCCCATTCATCTCTACCAAACCAATACAATGGATGAAGTTGTGTGCGCATGTATTATTGCTGCAGCATATATGCTCAGATTGACAGTGGCAGACGCAATTTGTTAACGTGAGACAGGTGTGGTTCTTAATTCTGATTGGCTGAATTTTGAAAAAAGACTAAAGATTTTTGCATGAGACGGTACTGCGCGTGTATATGGGCACGTCCTGTTTGCGCGCGCAATTGATCGACGGATGAAAACACACGCGAGGATTGTAATTCCAACGGTGATTAGTGCGCACAAAACTTTAACACTTGGCGCAAAGATTTTCACTTTGCGCGAGGAATTTTGAGTTAAGAATGTAATGTGGCCCTTTGTTTTAGGGTTTTTAATCCCAGATCTGTGTATCGTCTTGGCTGGGGATCTTGCTGCGAATCACAATGAACAACGATGAACTAAGGTGCCACCATTATTCTTATGTGAGAAGCGTGAAGCTATGGCGGCTCTCAATGTATCATTTTGCAACATCTGTGAATACACTTTGTCGATTTTCATTGAACGTCTATAGAAACTACAGTGGAAACTAGGGCCGCAACTAACGTTTATTCTCATAACTTTCATACATACATATGTAAATTGTGTATCTTGCGGAACTTGCGTAGTTTTTGCGCACAAGGTAAACGAGCGCCTGGTCAGAGTGATAAATTGATGCTCACATGTAAAGAAGGTCTCTTGCGCCGCAATCAATTTAAAATATCATTAATGCACATGTAAATGCTAAATGTGAATCACAAGATATAAAAAGAATACTCGTATATATATTCAGTCTTTATGAATCCATCACTTGCTTCAGCAACGAGGATTTCAATAAACAACTTTCCAGAGTCAAAATCCAACTGCGGCTTTCCAAGTTTGTTAAGGATTACACATCCTTCTTTCCTCTGGATCACCTCAAAGACAAAATCTTGGCTGCAGCACTCCCATAGTGAGATACATTCCAGCATTAGAAACATCCAGGAAGAAGGGGAATAGTGCTCACCTATTCCAGAGCCTCCTCCACCATAGGCTCTTGGGTGTTTGCATATGATACTCTGATAGGCCAAGTATCTAACCCTCTCTCGGGTAACTTGATATCTCCATACACTGGTGATCTTCAGAAGTACTTTCAAAAGCAGATTTAGAATTGTATACGAGCGTATATATATGCACTAATATATATATATATTACCAATAGTGGGAGCACTCATGGTCTTATTAAATAAAATTCAATATTTTATTAGCGATGCATTAAAAAATTCCATGTATCACTAATAAAGTATTGAATTTTATTTAATAAGACCACGAGTGCTCTCACTATTGGATTTATATATATATATGAGTATTTATGGGCAAAGATATAAAACAGACTCCGGTTGGAACGAATCCAAAATTATATTTATTATATACTGTGTATATATACATATATATATATATAAACAAATAAATTATGGAGCAAAACAGAGTAAATGTTGAAGACAGCAGGAAAAGATAAAAATGTGTTTGGAATTTTTTGGACACTATTCCCAAGTGAACCCTAACTGTAATTGCATTTTGTGCATTTTTCCCATGATGCAACATTTACCAAAATCTTATGGTGATTTTTTCTGTGTGGCTTTGATTTATCTTATACAGTGTTTAACAGTTATTGAGGTGGAGGAGGAAATGTTTAAATAAGGCTATTGTATTCTGCATGCTACTCCAGAGAAGAGCTGGCAGCTGATTCCGATATGAGAGGGAGCTTAAAAGACTTCTAAGGGTCTATTCACAAGGCACAAAAATTGCATGCAATGGTCGCCGTATTTTCTTAAAACTGGAAATGCCGAAGCAGTTATCGCACGTCATTAAAAAACGCCGAATTGCAATGATAACCACCGAACTGCAAAAAATAAAACGGTCGCCTCCTATGCTCACATTTTATTATATTAACCAGACATATTATATTTCGTTCTTTCCGGCAGACTCGGCAGATTAATAATATATAATTTTTATATGTACAGTGGCAAGAAAAGGTATGTGAACCCTTTGGGATTACGTGAAGTTTTGCATGAATTGGTCATAAAATGTGCTCGGATCTTCATCTAAGTCACAACAATTTGAAAAACACAGTCTGCTTAAAATAATACAACACAAACATTATATGTTTTCATGTTTTTATTGAACAGAACATGTAAACATTCACAGTGCAGGGCGGAAAATGTATGTGAACCCCTAGCCTAATGACTTCTCCAAGAGCTAATTGGAGCCAGGAGTGAGCCAACCTTGAGTCCATTCAGTGTGATATTATTGGATGTGTTGCTGAAAGCTGTCCTGCCCTTTAAAAACACACACCAGTTTTGGGTTTACTGCTTTCAAAAAGCACTGTCTGATGTGAACCATGCCTCGCAGAAAAGAGCTCTCAGAAGACCTACGCTCATGAATTGTTGACTTACCTTTGTAACCCTTTCCAGCTTCATGTATCTCCAAAAGTCTTGATGTTCATGTGTCCACGGTAACACAGACTGTCTACAAATGGAGAAAGTTCAGCACTGTTGCTACTCTCCCTAGGCATGGTCGTCCTGTAAAGATGACTGCAAGAGCACAGCGCAGAATGCTTAATGAGGTAAAGAAGAATCCTAGAGTGTCAGCTAAAGACTTCCAGAAATCTCTGGCACTTGCTAACATTTTTGTTGACAAATCTACAATAAGGAAAACATTAAACAAGAATGGAGTACATGCGAGGACACCACGGAGGTGTAACGTTGGGGGGTTCCAGCCCTACCTGTGTGCTTGAGGACAGCAAGTCTGATGCTGCTCGCTGACCACTGCCTGGTTTAAATGGAGACAGGCAGGGAGGTGATTGCATGAGGTGTGGCTTGAGTGGGGGGCGTGGTCTGGTGAACGTCTTTAAAAACCCTCAGTATAGTTTCAGAAGTTGCCAGATCGTGGTTATCCATCCTGAGCTCCTTGTACCTGACTGCTATATTGATTTAACCTGTTACTGACCTCTGCTTGTGTTCTGACCATTCTGCCTTCTGTTGCCCTAGACTATTTGCTTGTACTACGCTACTGCTCTGATACCGACCCGGCTATTCCATTTGACCATTCTGAACTCTGTATTCCTGATTCTGGCTCGGCTGACTCCTCTCCGTATTGTTAACCCTTTTCTGTCTAGCTAGTTTACCTGGCCAATTCTAAGGACCAGACAGATAGGGATCATTCACAGCTACACTGTTGGTAGCTTCTGGGTTTTGTGGAGTGTTGGGGGTTAAGTACTGCGTGGTGGGATCCGGGAACCGTGACATTACGATCTGGCCAATATGGATCCTGCAGATTTAACACAGCACTTGGCTACCTTTGTATCCAGACAGGATGAGCAGGATCATAGAATGGATCAGTTTGCCATTGCCTTACAAACTATCCTGAATCGTACTGCACACCTGGAACCAGTTGGGGTTGCACCCCCGCTTGATATACCTGTGTCCCCTGTCGTTCAGACATCCCAGGTACACATAATGAGGCAGCCAGTACATAGTGAGCCAGCAGTAATTCTAGAGGTGCTGGAGATCCTGAGAGGGGCTAACAAGCTCATTACTCAGCACCTGGATATCCTGTATGCAAGTTTGCTGCAACCTCCTAGGGACGTCTTCCCAAAGGAGCCTGTTCCAGTTCCAGTTAAAGGTTCCAGAGGACCCCTGACCCTGGAGGAAAGGGTATGGAGGAAGACTCAGGGCTTATGCTTTTATTGCGGTTCTTTCCTGCATAAAAGAATGGACTGTCAATTGCGCCCCCAGAAGTTACCCTCCATGTTCCAGCCTTACCAGGCCCCAGAGTCCACTGCCCTGCACGTCGCAGGATGTCCAAAATCCACTGCCCAACAGGGAGAGACCAGGTGTAATGCCCAGCAGTGGGAAGTCAAGAGTGCTGCCCTGCAGCATGAACAATCTAAGGTGGCTGCTCAGCAGCAAAAAGAATCTGAGTCTGCTGTTTGTCAGCTTCAAGTCCTGTCCATGTCTACTGTGCCTAAGCTAGCAGTTCCAGTCAAGAGTGCTGCCCTGCAGCACGAACAAATCAAGTCCACTGCCTCGCAGTGCGAGATCTGGTCCACCGCTAACCAGTTTGAGAGCCAGTCCACTGCACAGCAGTTCAAAAGACAGTGCCAAGCCAAGGTGGTTGCAAAGCACTGTGAGATCAAGATTGTTGCAGAGCCGGTAGCTGCCAAGCCACGCTCACCCGAGCCGGTAGCTGCCCAGCCACGCTCACCCGAGCCGGTAGCTGCCCAGCCACGCTCACCCGAGCCGGTAGCTGCCCAGCCACGCTCACCCGAGCCGGTAGCTGCCCAGCCACGCTCACCCGAGCCGGTAGCTGCCCAGCCACGCTCACCCGAGCCGGTAGCTGCCCAGCCACGCTCACCCGAGCTGGTAGCTGCCCAGCCACGCTCACCCGAGCCGGTAGCTGCCCAGCCACGCTCACCCGAGCCGGTAGCTGCCCAGCCACGCTCACCCGAGCCGGTAGCTGCCAAGCCACGCTCACCAAGCCGGTAGCTGCCAAGCCACGCTCACCCAAGCCGGTAGCTGCCCAGCCACGCTCACCCGAGCCGGTAGCTGCCAAGCCACGCTCACCCGAGCTGGTAGCTGCCAAGCCACGCTCACCCGAGCTGGTAGCTGCCAAGCCACGCTCACCCAAGCCGGTAGCTGCCAAGCCACGCTCACCCGAGCCGGCTGTTGCCAAGCCACGCTCACCCGAGCCGGCTGTTGCCAAGCCACGCTCACCCGAGCCGGCTGTTGCCAAGCCACGCTCACCCGAGCCGGCTGTTGCCAAGCCACGCTCACCCGAGCCGGCTGTTGCCGCCATGACAGAGTCGCCGCAGAGCCGTGATGAGGTCGCTGACCCACAGAGCCGTGCTGCTGCCGCCATGTCCGAGTCGCCGCAGAGCCGTGCTAAAGGCGCTGCTCCTCCTGTCCTTGCCAAGGGTGCTACCCAACCGGTCCACACCAAGGGCGCTGCCCCACCGAGCCCAGCTGTCCCGGCGTCTTCGAGCCCAGCTGTCCCGGCGTCTTCGAGCCCAGCTGTCCCGGCGTCTTCGAGCCCAGTGGTTCCAGTCCAGTCGCCGCAGAGCCGTGCCAAGGTCCCTGACCCACAGATCCGTGCTGTTGCCGCCATGACTAAGTCGCAGCAGAGCCGTGCCGGGGTCACTGACCCGCAGATCCGTACCACTGGTGCCGTGTTCATGTTGCCGCAGTGCAGAGAGGACACTGTTGCTGTCCATTCCGCGTCCTGTACCAGGGGTAGGAGACGCAAAAGGACTGGTGCCAGTGTCTTCAAACCTGGACCCAGTTTTGGCTCCCACCCTCATAGACGGGGGCGTCTTGAGGAGGATGACGACTCTGATTGGGACCTCAGGGGACTTTGGTGACTGGTGTACGCGAGGGCTCTACGTGCCTACAAGACCCATTGACTATTTTCTTGTCATTTTTTTTGTTGACCTCTTTTGAGCATCCGGCGTCTGCTCGTGGAGAGGGGGGTACTGTAACGTTGGGGGGTTCCAGCCCTACCTGTGTGCTTGAGGACAGCAAGTCTGATGCTGCTCGCTGACCACTGCCTGGTTTAAATGGAGACAGGCAGGGAGGTGATTGCATGAGGTGTGGTTTGAGTGGGGGGCGTGGTCTGGTGAAGGTCTTTAAAAACCCTCAGTATAGTTTCAGAAGTTGCCAGATCGTGGTTATCCATCCTGAGCTCCTTGTACCTGACTGCTATATTGATTTAACCTGTTACTGACCTCTGCTTGTGTTCTGACCATTCTGCCTTCTGTTGCCCTAGACTATTTGCTTGTACTACGCTACTGCTCTGATACCGACCCGGCTATTCCATTTGACCATTCTGAACTCTGTATTCCTGATTCTGGCTCGGCTGACTCCTCTCCGTATTGTTAACCCTTTTCTGTCTAGCTAGTTTACCTGGCCAATTCTAAGGACCAGACAGATAGGGATCATTCACAGCTACACTGTTGGTAGCTTCTGGGTTTTGTGGAGTGTTGGGGGTTAAGTACTGCGTGGTGGGATCCAGGAACCGTGACAGGAGGATGCCATTGCTGACCAAAAAGAATATTGCAGCACATTTGAAGTTTGCAAAAGAGCACCTGGATTTTCCACAGCACTACTGGCAAAGTATTCTGTGGACAGATGAAACCAAAATTGAGTTGTTTGGAAAAAACACACAACACTATGTGTGGAGAAAAAAGGCACAGCACACCAACATCAAAACCTCATCCCCACTGTAAAACATGGCGGAGGGAGCATCACGGTTTGGGGCTGCTTTGCTGTCTCAGGGCCTGGAAGGATTGTTGTCATTGATGGAAAAATGAATTCCAGAGTTTATCAACACATTTTGCAGCAAAACGTAAGACCATCTGTCCGCCAACTGAAGCTCCGCAGAGGATGGGTGATGCAACAGGACAATGACCCAAAGCATACAAGTAATTCAACAAAAGAATGGCTTCAACAAAACAAAATACGCCTTCTGGAGTGGCCCAGTCAGAGTCCTGACCTCAACCCGATTGAAATGCTGCGGCATGACCTTAAGAGAGCGATTCACACCAGACATCCCAAGAATATTGCTACACTGAAACAGTTTTGTGAAGAGGAGCGGTCCAAAATTTCTCCAGATCGTTGTGCAGGTCTGATCTGCAACTACAGTAAACGTTTGGTTGAGGTTATTGCTGCCAAAGGAGGGTCAACCAGATATTAAGTCCAAAGGTTCATATACTTTTTCCACCCTGCACTGTGAATGTTTACATGTTCTGTTCAATAAAAACATGAAAACATATAATGTTTGTGTTGTATTATTTTACGCAGGCTGTGTTTTTCAAATTGTTGTGACTTAGATGAAGATCAGAGCACATTTTATGACCAATTCATGCAAAACTCAACGTAATCCCAAAGGGATTCACATACTTTTTATTGCCACTGTATACGTCATGTCCTGCCTTTATATTATAACAAAAAATGCAATAAAATTAGAATTTTTAATCATCTACAGCGTGTAAAGTGTTTTTTATCTCTCATTTTATAGCACAAGTTTTTGCGTCAATATTTTCTATGGGGTGCGCTTGTTAAAGAAATTTTAATTTGGGACTCATTACATTTTTTGGGGGGGAATTACGGGAGTTTTAGCAAACGCACTCCATAGAAAAAAATCATTAGTGCAGCATCATTGTTCACATTATATTTGAAATGGGAACAATATTACTGCATTAATAAAAAGCACACACAAAAAACACGTTTTTATTTTTATTATATTTTTTTATTTATTTATTTTTTAAAAAAATTCTTTACTTTAAACATGGACATGTTTGGTTTGGTATCATTCGGACATCTGGACTCTGGTGGGTATGTCACATCTGGGCTCTGATGCGTATGTCACATCTGAACTCTACTAAGTATGTCACATTCTGTGCTCTGATGGGTATGTCACATCTGATATATCGCTATTAAGCAGCGAGATAGGCCTGTAGTTTCCACATATAGCATGATCTTTCCCCGGTTTGGGAATTAAAGAGATTGTCGCCATCAACGAATGTGGGTGGGGAGTAAGCCCTTCCCGAAAGGCATTAAAAAGTCGCAACAGGGTGGGTAGAATTGTACGCAGGACGTGGGAGGGTGTAGTTGATGCCCCCGTGGAAGAGTCCACCAAAGGGTCGAGTGCCACATTAAAGTCCCCAGCTAAGACCGTGATCCCCTTCTGGAAATTATCCAGCAAGCGCATGATACGTGTAAGACAGGAATGTTGTTTTTTGTTGGGTAGGTAAATAGACGCAAAGGTATAGGTCGTGTCCAAGATGGATCCCCGAACAAAAATGTATCTACCGCCCTCGTCTGCCATCTCTGCTTCTAAGAGAAAGGGAACATCCTTGGAAAATAGAATTGCAACTCCCCGGGATTTACTTTGTGAATAATTGCCGTAGAATTCTAACGGATAAAACGTATCTTTCAGAGTGGGGGCTGACCCTAATCTAAAATGAGTTTCCTGGAGGAAGGCAACGGACGCACGGGAGGCCCTCAGGTCACGGAGGAGTCTGGATCGCTTTTCAGGGTTGTTAAGACCTCGAACATTATGGGATTGTAATTGTATATTGCAAGGAGTGTAAGGAGAGTTTGTGTGTGACATGGTCGTAAATAGGCTGGGTTACCACTACACAAAAAAAAGGGGGGATTTTCCTCTCTCCCTCTCCCCTCTCCCCCAAAGGAATAAATAAAGTGTTAAGGGGAGTACGGTGAGACCAGTGAGGTAGTGGAGAAAGAACAATAGAGAATCAGTGATAGAGACCAAAGAAGAGTCAGTACGACAAAGAGGCGCTAAGTGCGCCAATCGTGGCGTCGCTCACCACCACAATGCCAAAGGCCAGGTAGGAGGACCCACAATTGGGGTAGATGCACTATACCTCGTGGGGGTGAAAGAGAGTGGCCAGTGACTTGGATCACTACAACATCAGGGTAGATATGTCACGGTCAAAAAGGTGTAAAGGTGATAAAATGTTAGAGTGTAGCACTCAGAGAGGTAGCCCGAAATCCGCCAATATTGACTAACAGTGCATCAGGGTATAAACCGTGGATGTCAGGCATAGAAATACTCAGGAGGAGAGGAGACATGTATCAGATCGCAATCAGCTCATCTGTATCCGGGCAGGTAACATCCAATATGTCAACATATTTTAAACCAAACAGGAGATCTGGGCGGGTTGGCGTTCTTATCTGACGTAAGATAGGTAGCAACTTCACATATAAGCAAGTACAATGTGTAGGAAAGAGCAAACCAGTATAGATATAACTCAGCAAATAATAGGGTCTACCACCTACAAGAGAAAGACCCCTAAAAAAAAAAACCAAAAAACACTTGCGAGTGAAATATTTTCAATTATAGTTACATTGCAGGTGCTCCTTTTAAGGTTTAAAAATTCTTTACAACAAACATTGTAAGAACATTATAAGACTAGCATACATGCAAGAGAACATTCCCACCCACCACCCTATTTATCCAACCCACCTCCCTCTTCCTTCTATGTGTCCCGCGTCTTTGAGCAATATTAAAATGCGCTTGTGTAGAGTATCATCAGTAGCGAGCGTACAATTGGAGTCTTCGCTAAAGTCGTAGTGCCTGAGTCCCAAGGGTAACAATGATATAATTTTAACAGACCCCCTGGAGAACTTTCCGCCTCCCGCTCCAGGTCATCTGGTCCCCCCTCCCTCCCAATCCCATGTTATCCTCCTACCCCTTACTTATCAACTAGAACCCCACAAGTTTAACAGCATCCAGTCTTGCCAAACTTCAAAGGCGTCTATGAAAGCGAAAGGTGTCATCGTCTGAATGTCAAAACTGCGCGTGCGTAATTATTATGCTGGTGACCTTCATTCCCTCCCAGCCTCTCTACTGCCAACCCACCTCATCTCACCTGGCCCTCAGTTCTCATCAAAACGACCTCGTTGTGAAGTAATAGCCAAAAGTAGCAATCTGTGTGGAAGTCCAGAGCTCCTTGCATTCAGGTCTCCGCAATTCAGTCACTGCATACATACTCGGGGCACAATGAAGTATTGTGAGTTACTCTGCCAAGTAACAGCAGGCTGTGAGCTGTATAGCCGAACAGTGATCTTCTGCCCCATCACCTCCGTGGCCGCACTAGGTGACAACATAAGATCGGTCTAGATAGTCTTCACCCAGAACCACCCGCATAACACGATGGACTACTTTCCTCTATTTGAGGGATCTGGAACGGGCTTGAGTTGGAGTAGGTCGGGTACTCTCAGGACACATGTCCTCCCCACGCCGGCCTCCACGTGGTGATTTTCGAAAACGGGACAGGTCCAGTGTGCGTGCTGGTGGCGGAGCTGCGACGGGCAGGCGCTCCCAATCAACAATCTCAACTTGTGGGAGTTGTAGTCCGGATAAGAAGTTTTCCACATCAAGTGGTGTGCGGATCAAGTGTAAGATATTATTTCTGTGCACTTGAAGGGAGAAGGGGAACCCCCATCTATAAGGGATATCAGCATCCTTTAATAGCTGGGTAACAGGACGTAGCGTGCTTCGGGCCAGTAGTGTGTGTGGAGAGAGGTCTTGAAATAGCTCAAAGGATTCGTCAGCAAAGCGCCATTTGCGGCGTGCTCGGGCCTCCAGCATAATCGCCTCTTTGAGAGCAAAATCCGGAATGTGGCATATAATATCTCGCGGAGGGCCCGAATCTGTTGCGGGTTGGGGACGTAGTGTTCTATGTGCCCTGTCTATGGCAGTGTGAGGCAAGGGTGGGCCGTTTAATATGTGGGCAAATGCTCTCAGGAGAAAATCTTTAACCTCCGTAACTCCTTCATGAACTGCTCTCACCCTTATATTGTGTCTCCGCGACCGATTCTCCAGGTCATCTAGTCGTCTATGCATGTCCGAGAGGCGCTGTGCTGCTAGAGGGTCGCCTTCATGTGAGCAAACGGGACGGTTTACTGTAGTTTCTCCAAGGCGCGCCACCCTCGTGTCGATCGCTGAAATATCTGTGCGGACGTCTGCTATCTCCTGCATAAACGTCGCTTGTACTTGGTCAAGCATGTCTTTAAAATCTGCTCTGGTGGGTAGTTCTGCGCGTGTGGGTAGGTCCGCTATGAGCTGTTCTAGGCGCTGTATCGCCGACTGACCTCCCAGCAATGATGACTCCGGAGGCGCGGGAAGAGCCACCATCTTGGCAGTCGAGCGATGTGTAGGCCGCGGTTGAGAAGTGCCAAAATACGCTGTAATGGGGCTTGTTGGTGCCCCCTTAAGGGTGTTGTCTGCTCCCCTGGTTGTACTGCGAGCAGATGAGCGTACCATATCCACTTTCGAATGCGTTAGGGCGGAAAAGTCAGCGGCGGATTCGGGAGCTCACTCTCTAGGCATCCATCCATGTCGCTGGTCAGGCCACGCCCCATTATATATATTTTTATACTATATAAAATATTAACATATTTTGTAAATGTTTTTGGCATGAAATATGTTTTTAATACATATTTATATAAATATTTTACAATGCTATATATGCTATATACAATGCTATATATGTGTGTGTGTGTTTATATATATATATATACATATATACACAGACAAAAGGAGATTCACTCTGGGTCTTGCTAAGATAAAACAACAAACTTTATTTAATCAAAAGATTAAAATACATAGGTCAATATATACACTATATTGCCAAAAGTATTCGCTCACCTGCCTTAACTCGCATATGAACTTAAGTGAGGTTTGGAGTGTGTTTATGGGAATTTTTGACCATTCTTCCAGAAGCGCATTTGTGAGGTCACACACTGATGTTGGACGAGAAGGCCTGGCTCTCAGTCTCCACTCTGATTCATCCCAAAGCTGTTCTATCGGGTTGAGGTCAGGACTCTGTGCAGGCCAGTCAAGTTCATCCACACCATACTCTGTCATCCATGTCTTTATGCACCTTGTTTTGTGCACTGGTGCACAGTCATGTTGGAAGAGGAAGGAAAAGTTGGGAGTATGGAATTGTCCAAAATGTCTTGGTATGCTGAAGCATTCAGAGTTCCTTTCACTGGAACTAAGGGGCCAACCCGAGCTCCTGAAAAACAACCCCACACACCAAAATCCCCCTTCCTCCACCAAACTTTAAACTTGGCACAGTGCAGTCAGACAAGTACCGTTCTCCTGGCAACCGCCAAACGCAGACTCGTCCAGCAGATTGCCAGATGGAGAAGCACAATTCGTCACTCCAGAGAACGTGTCTCCACTGCTCTAGAGTCCAGTGGCGGCGTGCTTTACACCACTGCATCCAACGCTTTGCATTGCACTTGGTGATGTATGGCTTGGATGCAGCTGCTTGGCCATGGAAACCCATTTCATGAAGCTCTCTATCACAGTTCCACTCTGTAATTCACTGAGCTCCTGAGAGCGACCCATTCTTTCACAAATGTTTGTAAAAACAGTCTGCATGCCTAGGTGCTTGATTTTATACACCTGTGGCCATGGAAGTGATTGGAACACCTGATTCTGATTACCAGCAGAGCCCAGATGTGACATACCCAGCAGAATCCAGAATGTGACATGCCCAGCAGAGCCCAGATGTGACATACCCAGTAGAGCCCAGATGTGACATACCCATCAGAGTCCAGAATGTGACATGCCCAGCAGAACCCAGATGTGACATACCCAGCAGAGTCCAGATGTGACATACCCAGCAGAGCCCAGAATGTGACATACCCAGCAGAGTCCAGAATGTGACATGCCCAGCAGAGCCCAGATGTGACATACCCAGTAGAGCCCAGATGTGACATACCCATCAGAGCACAGAATGTGACATACTTAGCAGAGCTCAGATGTGACATACCCATCAGAGCCCAGATGTGACATACCCAGCAGAGTCCAGATGTCCGAATGAAACCAAACCAAACATATCCATGTTTAAAGTAAAGATTTTTTTTAAAAATAAATAAATAAATAAAATATAATAAAAATAAAAACGTGTTTTTTGTGTGTGCTTTTTATTAATGCAGTAATATTGTTCCCATTTCAAATATAATGTGAACAATGATGCTGCACTAATGATTTTTTTCTATGGAGTGCGTTTGCTAAATCTTCCGTAATTCCCCCCCAAAAAATGTAATGAGTCCCAATTTAAAATTTCTTTAACAAGCGCACCCCATAGAAAATATTGACGCAAAAACTTGTGTTATAAAATGAGAGATAAAAAACACTTTACACGCTGTAGATGATTAAAAATTCTAATTTTATTGCATTTTTTGTTATAATATAAAGAGAGGACATGACGTATACAGTGGCAATAAAAAGTATGTGAATCCCTTTGGGATTACGTTGAGTTTTGCATGAATTGGTCATAAAATGTGCTCTGATCTTCATCTAAGTCACAACAATTTGAAAAACACAGCCTGCTTAAAATAATACAACACAAACATTATAAATTTTCAGGTTTTTATTGAACAGAACATGTAAACATTCACAGTGCAGGGTGGAAAAAGTATATGAACCTTTGGACTTAATAACTGGTTGACCCTCCTTTGGCAGCAATAACCTCAACCAAACGTTTACTGTAGTTGCAGATCAGACCTGCACAACGATCTGGAGTAATTTTGGACCGCTCCTCTTCACAAAACTGTTTCAGTGTAGCAATATTCTTGGGATGTCTGGTGTGAATCGCTCTCTTAAGGTCATGCCGCAGCATTTCAATCGGGTTGAGGTCAGGACTCTGACTGGGCCACTCCAGAAGGCGTATTTTGTTTTGTTGAAGCCATTCTTTTGTTTAATTACTTGTATGCTTTGGGTCATTGTCCTGTTGCATCACCCATCCTCTGCGGAGCTTCAGTTGACAGACAGATGGTCTTACGTTTTGCTGCAAAATGTCTTGATAAACTCTGGAATTCATTTTCCCATCAATGACAACAATCCGTCCAGGCCCTGAGACAGCAAAGCAGCCCCAAACCGTGATGCTCCCTCCGCCATGTTTTACAGTGGGGATGAGGTTTTGATGTTGGTGTGCTGTGCCTTTTTTCTCCACACATAGTGTTGTGTGTTTTTTCCAAACAACTCAATTTTGGTTTCATCTGTCCACAGAATACTTTGCCAGTAGTGCTGTGGAAAATCCAGGTGCTCTTTTGCAAACTTCAAATGTGCTGCAATATTCTTTTTGGTCAGCAATGGCTTCCTCCGTGGTGTCCTCCCATGTACTCCATTCTTGTTTAATGTTTTCCTTATTGTAGATTTGTCAACAAAAATGTTAGCAAGTGCCAGAGATTTCTGGAAGTCTTTAGCTGACACTCTAGGATTCTTCTTTACCTCATTAAGCATTCTGCGCTGTGCTCTTGCAGTCATCTTTACAGGACGACCATGCCTAGGGAGAGTAGCAACAGTGCTGAACTTTCTCCATTTGTAGACAGTCTGTGTTACCGTGGACACATGAACATCAAGCTTTTGGAGATACATGAAGCTGGAAAGGGTTACAAAGGTAAGTCAACAATTCATGAGCGTAGGTCTTCTGAGAGCTCTTTTCTGCGAGGCATGGTTCACATCAGACAGTGCTTTTTGAAACCAGTAAACCCAAAACTGGTGTGTGCTTTTAAAGGGCAGGACAGCTTTCAGCAACACATCCAATAATATCACACTGAATGGACTCAAGGTTGGCTCACTCCTGGCTCCAATTAGCTCTTGGAGAAGTCATTAGGCTAGGGGTTCACATACATTTTCCACCCTGCACTGTGAATGTTTACATGTTCTGTTCAATAAAAACATGAAAACATATAATGTTTGTGTTGTATTATTTTAAGCAGACTGTGTTTTTCAAATTGTTGTGACTCCCAAAGGGTTCACATACCTTTTCTTGCCACTGTACATATAAAAATTATATATTATTAATCTGCCGAGTCTGCCGGAAAGAACGAAATATAATATGTCTGGTTAATATAATAAAATGTGAGTATAGGAGGCGACCGTTTTATTTTTTTGCAGTTCGGTGGTTATCAGTGCAATTCGGCGTTTTTTAATGACGTGCGATAACTGCTTCGGCATTTCCAGTTTTAAGAAAATACGGCGACCATTGCATGCAATTTTTGTGCCTTGTGAAAGACCCTTAGAAGTCTTTTAAGCTCCCTCTCATATCGGAATCAGCTGCCAGCTCTTCTCTGGAGTAGCATGCAGAATACAATAGCCTTATTTAAACATTTCCTCCTCCACCTCAATAACTGTTAAACACTGTATAAGATAAATCAAAGCCACACAGAAAAAATCACCATAAGATTTTGGTAAATGTTGCATCATGGGAAAAATGCACAAAATGCAATTACAGTTAGGGTTCACTTGGGAATAGTGTCCAAAAATTTCTAAACACATTTTTATCTTTTCCTGCTGTCTTCAACATTTACTCTGTTTTGCTCCATAATTTATTTGTTTATATATATATATATATACACAGTATATAATAAATATCATTTTGGATTCGTTCCAACCGGAGTCTGTTTTATATCTTTGCCCATAAATACTCATATATATATATAAATCCAATAGTGAGAGCACTCGTGGTCTTATTAAATAAAATTCAATACTTTATTAGTGATACATGGAATTTTTTAATGCATCGCTAATAAAATATTGAATTTTATTTAATAAGACCATGAGTGCTCCCACTATTGGTAATATATATATATATTAGTGCATATATATACGCTCGTATACAATTCTAAATCTGCTTTTGAAGTACTTCTGAAGATCACCAGTGTATGGAGATATCAAGTTACCCGAGAGAGGGTTAGATACTTGGCCTATCAGAGTATCATATGCAAACACCCAAGAGCCTATGGTGGAGGAGGCTCTGGAATAGGTGAGCACTATTGCCCTTCTTCCTGGATGTTTCTAATGCTGGAATGTATCTCACTATGGGAGTGCTGCAGCCAAGATTTTGTCTTTGAGGTGATCCAGAGGAAAGAAGGATGTGTAATCCTTAACAAACTTGGAAAGCCGCAGTTGGATTTTGACTCTGGAAAGTTGTTTATTGAAATCCTCGTTGTTGAAGCAAGTGATGGATTCATAAAGACTGAATATATATACGAGTATTCTTTTTATATCTTGTGATTCACATTTAGCATTTACATGTGCA
This sequence comes from Leptobrachium leishanense, assembly GCA_009667805.1. Lineage (NCBI taxonomy): Eukaryota > Metazoa > Chordata > Amphibia > Anura > Megophryidae > Leptobrachium > Leptobrachium leishanense. Next base: position 30,952 of record RXON01001454.1, read on the forward strand.
TTAATGATATTTTAAATTGATTGCGGCGCAAGAGACCTTCTTTACATGTGAGCATCAATTTATCACTCTGACCAGGCGCTCGTTTACCTTGTGCGCAAAAACTACGCAAGTTCCACAAGATACACAATTTACATATGTATGTATGAAAGTTATGAGAATAAACGTTAGTTGCGGCCCTAGTTTCCACTGTAGTTTCTATAGACGTTCAATGAAAATCGACAAAGTGTATTCACAGATGTTGCAAAATGATACATTGAGAGCCGCCATAGCTTCACGCTTCTCACATAAGAATAATGGTGCCACCTTAGTTCATCGTTGTTCATTGTGATTCGCAGCAAGATCCCCAGCCAAGACGATACACAGATCTGGGATTAAAAACCCTAAAACAAAGGGCCACATTACATTCTTAACTCAAAATTCCTCGCGCAAAGTGAAAATCCTCGCGTGTGTCAATTGCGCGCGCAAACAGGACGCGCAGTACCGTCTCATGCAAAAATCTTTAGTCTTTTTTCAAAATTCAGCCAATCAGAATTAAGAACCACACCTGTCTCACGTTAACAAATTGCGTCTGCCACTGTCAATCTGAGCATATATGCTGCAGCAATAATACATGCGCACACAACTTCATCCATTGTATTGGTTTGGTAGAGATGAATGGGCCACTGTGCTTTGGTACATTCCTTTTTATGGGCTTGGATATTTGGGGTTAGCCAGGTTGTTCAGATTTGCCGTTAGCACCAGCTTTTTGCAGTTGCTAAAATTATGCGCGATAAGGACATGCGGTAATTACCACAAAATAGAGTGTAATACCATACTCGTACCAGCGCACATTCACATTTGCGCTCACAATGTTAAGTATAGGACGCGCAAAGTACAGTAAGCTCGCGCAGGGTTCGTGCAGGTTCATCCGCGGTAGACGATTGTGTGCGGTTGTTGTGCTGACTGTGTAATACGGGATTCGGCGCAAATGGTTTTACCCCTCGCGTTAATGTTTTTTGCGCCGGCGCAAACGTTTGCGTGAAGATTGTAATTTTGCCTATAGTATTTGAAGAATGATGCAAAGTGCAAACACAGACTGATGTTACTGACGCAATATTTATTCATTTAAGAAAGGCAAACCGGAATCTATAATAAAACGCGTCGGTAATTATCCTTATTATCTGACAAACAGGATAATATTCATTGGATAATAGACATGGTACTGGTTTTTATAATGAGGTTACAATGAACACTCCTTCCACACGCCATGTCTTGAGCTTTTCTGAGCTTTCAATGACAGCTTTGAGACCTGGAAATAGAAAAAAAGCAGTTATCCCAACGTCAGGTTTAGATCCTGAATTTAGAATTTGGGTTGGGGGGAATTGATCAGTCCATGAAAACGCTACTTACTTATTCAGAGAGTTGATGTGTCATTTAAGAGGTAATGTCTTCTACTTCCTTTTTCCCAAGACAACGTCTGAAAATAGAGGAACATAGAGAGCATGGGTTAATGCAGAGTAAACGGATGGAATTTGGAGGAAAAAGTGAAAATGATCAAATTATCTGGGATTTCGGATCCAGTGCCGGCTTCTTAGGTACATCTGCTGTGTATTGACAGCTGCGATCCAAACTCAGAAGAGTGAGCGGCGCCTGGAATCCCACTGATTCTATATGGCCAACTCAACGTATTCAAGCCCCGTACACACTGCTCTCCGCCATACAGACACACACAGGTTAATCCACGAATTGTGAGAAAAGAAAACTGACTGAAACGTAAAATAAACATTCAGTGACTCACCTCTTTCTCCAGTTTGTATGATGGTATCACAGCAAATTCAATCCTCGGCCGAGAGCGTGAAGTGCTGAGCCGGCCTGTGGGAGAAAAGGGGCATCAGTGAAAGAGCCAGGAGGATACGACATGCAAGCAGTGTCTATAGACATTGATAAACCCCCAAAAAGGAAAAACATATCGATTACAGATTAAAACTGTTCATTCAATACATAACTGAATATATTTTATTGGTAATAGTGCACCTTTAGTAGAATTAAATTAAGATTGAGTTAACCCATTCACTGCAGCAATGGCCTGTCTGCTTCTGGACTGAAAATTACCCATTAAAGCAATAACTTATATGTTCACTGGAATAGCTTCTATAAAATGTTATAGGGATAAAGATAATAAAGCTTTTATACTTGGTTACTCACTATGTCCTTAGATAGTTCACAGGTATCAGGTGGGATCTGGTGCCGCAATGCTGGGTTTTCCCTTCTTCGGTGGATACATTGTGTCAGATTCCTGGTTTGCCTATAGACACTGAATGCCGGGCGCTTCATGGCTCAATGCCCTGTGTGTTCGCCTGGCTGTTGTCTAGAATAGTCTCAAAGTCTGTGTCTGAAAGCTCAGATTCACCAGCTTCCACATCGTAGTTGTCTTCGTCATGCATCATCATTTCTCTCCCAGCAAAAATGCATTCGGACGTTGACATTCCGATACAATAAAGGTAGATGTGGAAAGTGATTAAAAATCCTAAAAAGGCGAACACCAACGTGTAGATAGCTGCTGAAACGGTGGCGATGACCAATATCACGATCGCTGCCAATTCCCCAGGAAGTATAGGAAGGGATTCGCCTCTGGCCGTCAAAATCGTTGTCGATATCTCTGCAATTGTGCCGGCGCCCCGTAAGCGTGGCTGTATGTAACACACAGAGATGATGTACCAGGCCATGACCGATATCTGTAATGCTATCAGGAAGCCGCTTACTATGGTGTTGACAAAGAAGCGGTAGTTCCTTCCTCCGATGCAGGTATTCAGCCATTCGCAGTGATGGTCATGATGCTCCACCAGTTTGTTGCAGGTATTGCAGAAGAAATTTATACCTCGGTCGCTTTCATGACGTCCAACGCGGCAGCAACGCGTTTTGGAATCCCAGACGCACTTCACCGGATTCCACATGCTGTTTTTTTTCCCACCTGATGAAGGGTTGATGGATACGGCAAGGACATAGCTTATAAAACCCCAGACGTACAGGACAGTTAGACATACGTAACCAACTGTCTGCAAGAGTCTGGGAATGAAGGGGAGGAAGATGCCGAATCCAGCGACCGCACCGAACACAAATGTGACCAAGAGGATAATCTGTCTTGGGGTCAGCGGTCGCTGCCAGCCATTCTTCCTCTGCCATCGCTTCGGCACATTGAGGTCCATGTTGTACTGAGCTGACCTCCAACACAGCAAAGGTTTAACTAGATGGACTTAAACCTATAGTTAAAAGGATAAAACTGGGATTAATACAAGACCAGTGTCTAAAAGGGCATAACCCTAGGATGGCTAAAAGCAAAACCTATAATTACCTGTAAGCCGATGCACAAATGTCTGAAGAATCGTCGAATAATCGCAGATAAAGCAAGAGCAGTAGATTTATCAGCCTGAGCGTGATATCTCCAACCAGAATGTGACCGATGAGGGCAATGACATCACTTAAAAGGTAAACAGACATTTGTGATGTCACACTACCTGGTTGCTAGGCGACGTCTAAACAAAATTCTTTAAAGTCACAGTGATGCAGCGGAACCAAAACCAGGATGTAATGATTCATGTCAATAATGCATTAGACTCTTTTATTATTGTGAGATTAATGATTTATGTTTAAAATTAGAATTATTTCACGCTGTTCACAACAATTTGAAGACAGGTTCCTCTTGAACCTAAATCCCTCTTAAACACTGAGCCCCCGCTATAACAAGGTGATTCTACTCGTTAACCCCTTAAGGACCAACAACGTAACATGTACATCATAAATGCATTGCCTTTTTTTTTTTTTTAATTCTTTATTTAAAGAGTCTCGTATCCATTAGCATATAACATACAGTGGATAAAGAAACATTGCGATGATAAGACACGATAACACTTAATTTATCAGTTATACCTCGTATGGGAAAATACCCTATACGAAGGGAAAAACAAAAAATACAGAAAAATAAAAAGCAGCAAAACATAAGAAACATACAGATAACAAAAGTAAAAAGGGGATAAAGGGGAACGTTTCAACCATCGGCTTAAGAAGTAATATGAGGTGGGATCTTCCGGGCACCCGCCCGAAACAGGGCCAACAGGGCGAGGCACTTGATATACTAATTAGGGGGATGCTATGTACTCTTCCCATAGGGACCATGTTTTTACAAAGGAGCTAATAGTGTCTCTGACCTTGGCCGTCAGTTCGTCCATAAGACAGGCATCAACGATCTTTTCCGTTACAACAGCCCAGGAAGGGAGAGCACTCTGGCGCCAAGATGCTGCCAAGGCCCTTCGGGCCGCCAGGGCCAGTCTATTAAATAAAAGCTGCTCAGGGCGAGACAGAGCTGACAGGGGACGAGAGAGGAGGAATGCCCAGGGATCAAGGGGTAGTTGTCGGTGGAAGATTTTCTGAAATTTAGCGTGAATTAAAGACCAGAAGCGGTGGACAACCGGGCAGTCCCACCACATATGAATATAAGTGCCCTTATCCCCGCAGTCTCGCCAACAGAAATCACTAGATGTGGCTCCCATGCGGTGAAGGGATACCGGGGTAACATACCAGCGGAGAAGGATTTTGTATGATTGTTCCTGGTGAGTAACGCAAATGGAAGACCTGGCTGTTTTTTCCCATATATCCTCCCATTCGTCTCCCGGTAATGGATCACACAAGTCAACCTCCCATTTATCACAGTACGTGAGGGGTCCCCACTGTCCTGGGCTGGAGCTAAGGAGGAGGTACAATTGGGATATAAGCCCTTTTAGGGGGCCGTCTGCCATGCAAAGACGTTCTAAAGTGGTAAGAGGAACAGTTGAGACCTTTTCTAACGTCAGAGCAGTAGCAAAGTGTCGGACCTGCAGGAACCGAAAAAAAGAAGAAGGAGTCAGATGTCCACGTTCCTGAAGTTCAGAAAAAGTGATGAGCCGTCCACTCTGGTAGAGGTCACGGTACCTCACCACCCCCGCTCCCACCAGTCCCCCGAAGTCCGAGGCCCTCAGACTCGGTGGAAACTCTCTATTACGCAGTAAGGGGGTGAGGGGAGAGGAAGCACCCACCAGCTCAAATTTCCTCCTAGCTAGCTCAAACAGGCGAAGAGATGTCAGAATCGAGGGACATACGGTGCGTAAAATAGGTCTGGAGGTTTTAGGAAGCCATATATAGAGGTCAGGGCGGTCAGGGAACATAAAGGCGGATTCAAGTGCGACCCACCATCTAGCAGAAGCGGGAGAGTGCCAGGCTACCACCTGAGTCAACTGAGCTGCGCAATAATATAAGTATAGGTTAGGGAGCCCCAGTCCTCCTCTGGTCTTAGGGCGATATAGAATGCGGCGCGCCACCCTATGCCTCTTATTTTGCCAAACAAAAGAGTCAATCGCCTGTTGGAGCCCGGCCAAATCTCTCCGAGTCAGTAGTAAGGGTAGAGTCTGGAACAGAAAAAGAATACGTGGGAGTATGCTCATCTTTATGCTATGAATGCGTCCTATCCACGATATGGGTTTGTCACACCAATGCTCCAGATCACACTTAATCTGATGAACCATGGGTGTAACGTTCTTACCATACAGAGCTTTCGGATCTGCTGTTAAACGGATACCCAAATACGGCAATTCAGACAGAGCAAGCCGGAACCCAAATTCTGATTCAATCAAGGCTGTTTCCGTGTGTAACATATGGAGAGGCATAGCACAGGATTTAGTGTAATTAATGCGAAACCCCGCTACTTTACCAAAGTCGGATAGTAACGATCTGATATGGGAAAGCGAAGAGATGGGATCCGTTAAAGTGAGAAGGATGTCATCGGCGTAAGCCGAGACAGTGAAATTATCTCCTCCGACTGGAACCCCCCTGATGCCGGGGTGGCCTCGTATGGCAGCCAATAAGGGTTCAAGAGAGAGGAGAAAGAGAAGGGGCGAGAGGGGACAGCCCTGACGAGTGCCATTAAGAATAGGGAACCGAGTGGGGCAACAGCCCGGAATTCGGACCTGCGCTGACACACCAGAGTAAAGGGCACGTACCGTGTTAATATAAGGGTCTGGGAGGCCAAAGCGGGAGAGGACAGAAAAAAGAAAAGGCCATTACACCCTGTCAAAAGCCTTCTCCGCGTCTAACGATAAGACAAGGGAAGGCGTCGCACGAGAAGATAGCCACCTGATCAGGTCGGCGTTACGTCTAGTGTTGTCAAATAGTTGACGATTAGGAACAAAACCGACCTGATCCGGATGGACTAAGGATTGGAGGAGTGGACTAAGGCGTGTCGCCAAAACCTTAGCAAGAATCTTGGCATCGAAGTTAATGAGGGATATAGGGCGGAAGCTCTCAACCGCTGTAGGGTCTTTACCCTCTTTAGGAATAAGGGCTATGTTGGCCACGAGCAAATCAGGGTGGAGAGACCCACCCTCCGCGCAGTCATTAAAAACCGACGTCAAAAAAGAGACGAGTTCCAGACGCAGCGCTTTGTAGTACCCCCCTGAGAACCCATCCGGGCCCGGGGCCTTAGTACCCCCCAATGCAGAGATGGCGCAACTAACCTCCTCTTCAAGGATTGGGGCACTGAGGCTCGATATGTGAGAGTCCTCAAGCTGCGGTAAAGAGAGGGAATCCAGGAAAGAGGAGACAGCTTCTAAATGGGACTTGTCAGAGGGAGTATGATGGGGAGAGTGGTTATATAGGTCAGAATAATATGTTGTGAAAGCCATGCTGATCTCCTGTGGGGAGTTAACTAGGACATCGTCTACAGTTTTAACTGCGGAAATAGAGGAGAATTTACTCCGGGGTTTGAGAGTGCGGGCCAGCAGAGTATCTAGTTTATTAGCCTTCTCAAAAAACAGCCGACGGGACCAGAGCAGCTGTTTGGCTACATCGTCGAGCAATAGTTGTTTCAGGGAGGAGCGTGTACGTAGGAGTTCAGAGAGGAGTTCAGGGGAGGGAGAGGCCTTATGTCGCATCTCAAGGCGACGGAGAGACTGTTGTAAAGAGACGAGTAAGTGTAATTTGGTGCGTTTTCTATGAGTGGCAATCTTAATGAGGTGGCCCCTCATGACCGCTTTATGAGCTGCCCATATCGTGGATAGGGATGTCTCGCCAGGTGGATTTTCTTGAAAATATTGTGATGATAAGGTACGAAGTTGCCTAATTACCTCTGGGTCTCGTAAAAGGGACGAATTTAACTTCCATGACCAAGAGGTCGCGAGCTTCGGGGTGTGGAGATACAGTGCTATATCAGCATGGTCAGACCACGAGATAGAAATGATCTCGGCTCGAATCACATTGGACATAGCTAAACCGTTAACCAGGAAAAGGTCTATGCGAGAATAGGACCCATGAGGAGCGGAATAGAAGGAATAATCTCTCACGCTTGGATATAAAACACGTCATACATCAATGAGCCCTACTTGGTGTAAAAAACGGGCAAATAACTTGTCTTGTCTACCTAGGATTGGTGTACCTGTGGGAGCCTGACGGTCACTGCGATCCACCGCTGGGCACGCAACTGCATTCATATCACCACCTAATATCACTGCTCCTCTAGGAAGGGACGATACTAAGGTGCATATGGAGTCCCAGAAATCAACGGAGGGGGTAGTAGGAGCATAGATATTCAAAAAGTGGTAGGTCATAGAATATAAGGTACCGGTAAGCAATACGTATCGACCCTCATCATCAATTTTTTGCGATAGTAGTTGAAACGGACACGTTTTCCGAATCAAAATGGCAACTCCATTGCGCCTGCTCAAGGCACCAGAAACATGCGCCCTTGTATAGACGTGGTCAGTTAACGCAATTTTAGCAGATTTAGTGAGATGAGTTTCCTGAAGGAACGCAATATCAATTTTATCAGATTTGAGTGTGCGGAAGAGCAGTCTCCGCTTTGTAGGGGAGTTTAGGCCTTTGACATTAAGAGAGGTTAGTTTCAGTGCCATGAGAAGCGCAACAGAGCACCTCGTACAAGTAGCAGCATGCCCAGTACCCAAGCACCGTCCCCAGTAGCAATAAAGGCCCCGGGGTAAAGATTAACCATTGTCCCGATAGTCCCGTCCGGCAACGAGAACCGGATGCTTGTGCGATGGAAGGAAAAAACAAAAAAAAAAGGAGAAAAAGACATAGTCAAAAAATATATAACAAACATAAAAGACAAAAGAGAAAAAAAAAAAGTCCAAAAAGCCCGGACTTACCCATAGCCGGGACCTGTGGGGGAGAGAGGGAGAAAACCCTCACGGCCGTGCAGATCAAAAAAGGCCCAGTGAGGAGCCCCCACCCACAAGGAAAAAACTGGCCCCCGGGAAGGCCGGAGCAAGCGGTAGTAGGAGCATAACCATTTGCAAAACGGTAGGAATGGAAAATAAGAAAAATACATTCCAGTCAAAGTAGCTTTCGTGAAATAACCAACAGCTTCCAAATGAAAGGAGAACTCGTGACAGTCCAGTGAAGGGCCATAAAAAGCCGTAGCAAAGGAACCGGGAAGCCCAAATCTCATTGGTAACAAATGATTTATCCCAAATCGGGACCAAAAAGTCAACGATGAGGGCGGCTTACTGTAATCCATTCCCTGGAAAGACGCGGGAGCGGAGGTGTAGGACCTTCAGGTGATGTGAAATCCTCCGGGGGTTGGATATCCAAGGCCCGGAAGAACTTAGTGAGATCCGAGTGCGGGAGTAGGACATACGTCTTCTTGTTGCGGAATGCCAGGATCTTGAAAGGATGGCCCCATGCAAATGCAATGTTATGGGAACGAAGTAGATCGGCGACAGGCTTCCACAACCGTCTTCGACGAAGGGTGTCAGGGGAAATATCCTGAAAAAGCTGCAGGGGAGTCCCATCATATAATACCGGCTTAGTACGGTTTTTCCTGAGAATAAGTTCTTTTGTGGAAAAGTGTAGAAAGAGGACAATGATATCACGAGGGCGTTCGTCGGCAGTGCTGCGGGCACGTAGAGCTCTGTGGGCGCGATCAAGTTCCCAAGCGTGGTCTGGGAGCTCTGGAGCCAGCGGTCGAAGCATGGCGACATTAAAATCCCCCAGGGGGTCATCCTCTGCCCGTTCAGGCAAACCACGGATCCTCAAGTTATTCCTCCGGGACCTATTGGTCAGATCCTCCAATTGCGCTTCCAAATAATCAACTTTATGAGACATAGCGTTAGAGTGATCAATAAGAGAGTTATAGGCCCCTGAGAGTTCATCTGTGCGATCCTCTAGATCCGAGGTACGTTGTCCCAAGGCCAGAATGTCAGATTGTAAGGCCTTCGCGTTACGATCCATTTCACCAGCCAGGAAAGATCTCATCTCAGCCATCTGACTCAATATGGTAGCGGCGTCTGCTCTGCTTACTCCGGAATCCGATTCCCCTCCATCCTCATCTCCAGATCCGATAGCGGAGGTAGGCCACGATTTCGAGCGGCCGCCATCTTGGAGAGCTGCGGACCGTCGCGGAGTAAACAGCGGTGCAACGGCCGCTTCTTTAGATTTTGCCGATTTGGCGGTTCCGGGCATGTTCAGTGTCCCTTGCTGCGTCCAACAGTGAGTGCCAGAGTCCCGGGGGGAGAGGATATTTGCGGTTTACAGAGTGGGTGTAGCGGAGCTCAGTCACTAAGCGGCCATCTTAAACGACGGCCAAGCCACGCCCCCAATGCATTGACTTTAAAGTTAAAGATAAGACGTTAAACTGTCAACAGCTAAATCTAAAAATCAGCTGGAAAAACATCACCAGGTGTATATCCACACCACACATTACAAAATCTATAAAACAAATAGTGAAAGTCTCTTTAACAAGAAAGTGCATATAAAATTATTTCTATCTATTGTATACTATATAAATATATAAAATAGAAACACTTACAAGGTAAACAGACATTTGTGATGTCACAGTACCTGGTTGCTAGGCGACGTCTAAACCAAAAAAATTTAAAGTCACAGTGATGCAGCTGAAGCCAAACCAGGATGAAAAGATTTACGTCACTCATAACCAAGGAAAAGGACTGTAACTGCACTGACCTGTTCAACAAAGCAAATAATGCATTAGAATAATTTATTATTGGTAGATTAATGATTTTATTTTTCAAATTAAAGTTATTTCATGCTGTCCACAACAATTTGAAGACAGGTTCCCCCTGAATATAAATCCCTCTTACCACTGAGCCCCCACTATAACTAAGTGATTCTCCTTGTTAACCACTTCGCTGCTACGGACGCGCTCAGCGCGTCCAACCGCATGTCACGTTCCATGCGGTGGACGCGCTCAGCGCGTCCTGCCTTTGGGGTCAGCGTTCGGCCGGGTTCCGGCCGATCGCTGGCCCCCCCGGTGCGGGCTGACATCCTCGATGTCAGCCCAGCATCCGGAACCGCCGCCGGGCTATTTAGGTGTCATCGCGGCGGCGCGATGACACCTAATTCAGGCGCCCCCCCCGCAAGTGCGGAGGAGGCGCCTGAAAGGGAGGGGGGAGGTCCTTCAGACCTCTCTCCCTCCCGATCGGCGGCGTTGCGCGGTTAACCCAGGCACCATTTGGAAGGGCACAGCCTGCCCTTCCAAATGGTACCTGGCATTAACCCCTGGGGAGCTGGATCACGAATCGGCACTGAAAAGCGCCGGTTCGTGATCCTTTCCCGGAGCTGGCCGACATCTTGGATGTCGGCCAAGCCTCCGGGAACTCCCCCTGAGAAACTGGCGTCATCGTGCATAGCACGATGACGCCAGTCCTGGAGTTAACCCCTAGCTGCCACCAATGGTGGAGATAGGGGGTTCCAATGAACCTCCTATCTCCCGATCCGTGGCAGCTAGGGGTTAAAGTTTGGTATTGTTGGATTGGCCAGAGCATGGCCGTTTCAACGATACCAAACATGAATGTGAAAAAGTTTGTAAAAAAAAAAAGAAAATTAAAAATAAAAATAAAAAGCAAATTGTAAAAAAATAAATAAACAAGTTTTTTTTCTTTTTTTTGGTTTGTTAATGGAGCAATATTGTTCCCATTTCAATTATAATGTGAACAATGATGCTGCACTAACGATTTTTGTATGCGGTGCGGTTGTTAAAAATCGTGTAATTTTCCCCAAAAAAAATGTAACGAGACCCCATCTCTAATTTTTTTAACAAGCGCAACCCCATACAAAATATAACCTCAATTGGTCGCATGTTAAAATGTGAAAAAAAAACACTTTACACATTGTAAATTATTGAAAAATCATATTTTATTGCGCAATAGGAGCTTCCGCGTTCCACCTTGCGTTTCATACTGGTTAGTTCCGGAATTGCAGACCGTCCTGAGTAACTTTGAAGACAGCGCGATTCCGGAAGTGTGTACGTATCCAAGCTGAAACGCAGGACGGTCTGCACTCTAATCTAATCTAATTGCAAAAACCCCATCTATGTGTCAGGACAAGATCTAATGACACACTGACTACAGTCACTTCTCTCCAATATCTAGGTATGTGGTTAGGCCCAAATCTATCTTTTGGCCCCCACATCGAAAAACTCTCATCTAAACTTTACCGCAAACTAGGTGCCCTGTACAGAAACAAATCCTGCCTGAGCCCCGCGGTAAGAAAGCAGATTGTACAACAAATGCTTATGCCAGCCATTGAATACGGAAATGTTGTGTATGCAGCTGCCCCTCAAACACACCTCCAGAAACTTACTACATTGTATAACTCATTTTATCGCTTTGTGCTACAATGTAACTACATGACCCACCATTGTGACATGTTAAAAGAACTAAACTGGCCGTCGCTGGAATCTAGACGCACCCTTCATCTTTCCAACCTGGTGTTTAAGGGCTTTTCTGGGAAACTACCACCCTACCTGAATAGACTGCATCCCCCAGCAGTTCCCTCATCCTATAAACTCTGATCCAGGACCAGCACCTTACTTGCAATACCACAATACAAAATGAAAGTGTCTCGATCCTCATTTTCCTACAGAGCACCGCAAATATGGAATAACCTCCCAGACGCCATCAAATCTTCCCCCAGTCTAAAGTCCCTTAAGAGTTCCCTATTAGCATACCTCAATACGGTATGCACCTGTAAACATGTAACATAGTGACTATATACAGAATGCACCTGTAAACATGTAACATAGTGACTATATACAGAATGCACCTGTAAACATGTAACATAATGACTTTATTTCCTACATATTTATTTTTCTGTTAATCTGTATATTTGGTTTTGTGTTAATATCTTGCATTTTACTATTTTGTATTTCTGTAACCGCTCAATGTTCTTGAACCAGCTGGGTGGAGTAGAGGTAACATCACTGCTCTGCATGGAAAGCAGCCTGTGGAGTCATGGGCTCAATCCCAGCGATCAATCTCTCCAGTAAGTGTCCTTGGGCAAGGCACCCAACAGTACACACTCGCCACCCAGGACATACTTGAAAATGAGAGAAATCTCAATGTATCCTTCCTGGTAAAATCCTTTATAAATATATATGTGTATACTATAGTATATAAAATATGAACATATTTTTAAAATAAATTTTTGAGTAGAAAAATGTGCTTTTAATAATGTGAGGGTCCAACATACCTGAAACAGCGCTGTCCTAGGAGTGGCTTTGACCAGTTGCATAAACCTTAGCTCTGCTACAAAGCCACGGTGTGGCATGGCATTGATTTTAGGCTTCTGTGTAATAACAGATCCAGGATGCAAAAAAGTGAGAGAGATGTCATTTGCATATCCTACCCAGAGTTCCTTGCTGAATATGGGGAATGTGACACAGGAGCTCTGGGATGCAACTCATCGAATTGCTGTGATATGCAAGTGGCTTCTACAATAACAAACACACTTATTATAGTGTGGAGGCTCTCTATCTCACGTTTTGTCCTCCACCACAACTGTTGTAGATACTGACTTGCCCTAGGGGTCCAAGCATCCACTGCACCTGGTCATCATACCTAGCTCCTATCTGATGAGGGTCTAATGAATCTGAAACAGTGCTGACCTAGGGGTGGCTTTGACCAGTTGCATAATCTGATTTCTGATAGAAATCCTCAGTGTGGCATAGCATTCATTTTACGGTTGTGTGTAATAACTGTCCCAGGATGCAAAATAGTGAGATAGATGTTATTTGCATATTCTACCCAGAATTTCCTGCTGCATATGGGGAATACAGGAGCTCTGGGTTGCAATTCATTGAATTGCTGTGATATGCAAGTGGCTTCTGCAGTAATAAACACACTATATATATTTATATATATATAAAAACGAATGTTGATAGTATGCCTTCATCATAATATTTATAGGAATAATTATATATATATTTTTATTTTGAATGAAAAGTTTTTATTTTGCGGCAAAGGGTATACAATACAGTTCAAGGCATTACATGTCAACAACTTTAAGTAACAGACAAATTAACTAAATAAAATCAGTGTAAGTTGCTTCGTTAAGGGCAGAAACGTGTATCTATTCAAACATATTCAGATAATCTTACTGGTGTTATCTAATACAGCGATTGTCAACATCAAGGCTCAGCCGAGCCATTAAGAGTCCTATGAACTTCCGGTATAGAGAGGAGGACTCCCTCGGACCTGGCCGCTTGGGGTGCGGCGGCGCCGGCCTCTGGGGGTAAGCTGACGGACGGGGGGTCACTACATCCCCCCCCTCCCCTGCTACACGCGGCGCTCTTCCTGCATTACCTGGTCCCACCACATCCCGGCTCACGGAGCGGCGGCCCGTATCTGCGGCCCCCGGAACATTTGGGGAAGTGGAAGTAGCCCACAGGCACCCCCCACGTGGGGTGGAGGTTGTGATCGGCGCCGCTGTGAGGCTCGAGGACAGAATCGATTACACCCGACCTTCCCTTGGATAGAGGGTCTCCGGAGCTGGTCCAATTGGCACCCCACTCTGAATCCGACAGTGGTCCCCATCCTCTCTCAGCGGTACCTGTATGCCCTTAAACCGTTAAAAGAGAAAAAAAAAAAAGGAATATAAAAACAACAAAAGACAAAAAAAAAGAAAGGGTACAAGAAACATAATTCACCGTGACATCCTGGAGGGCTAATTGGTGCTGGGACCGCCTATATCGGTTTTAGCCAGTACACACTAACGAGCGACCACATGGATATGTAGCTCATGCGACCAGCGCTGAACTCTTCTCAATCCAACGGCTACTAAAGGATAACCGAGGCATAATTTCTGCGGCTCTAAAATGGCACCCCCCAATGCACAGCGAGTGTTGGATCCCCCGAAGTCGGCTCGGAAGGAACGTAATAAGGAGGCGCAGGATAGTGGATCCCCGCGGCAGGCGCTGGCCCATGACCCGGACGTTGCCACCCTCAGAGAGCAGATTACACGCCATGCTGCAGGACTTGCGATCCACCATACAGGCGGACATCAGGGGAGCGCTGCAGGAGTTGAGCCGTGACGTTCAGGACTTGGGAGAACGCACTGATACCTTGGAAACCAAGGCGGATGACTTATGCTTAGCCCACAATGATCTGGTAGACCGACATCTGGCCTTGCAAGCGGCACATGAAGCTCTGGCACTTAAAGTAGCTGACGTAGAAGACCGCTCCCGGCGTAATAATATCAGAATCCGAGGTATCGCAGAAGCAGTCACTCTAGCGGACTTACATCCATATCTCCTGGAGTTGTTTCAAGTTTTGCTGCCAGAGGCTACACCACAAGACCTACTTCTGGATCGAGCGCATCGCTTACCGCGAGCGAAAAAACCTGCCAACGTCGGTGGCTCGTGATGTCATTATCCGGGTTCACTTTTTCCACATCAAGGAAGCTCTGATGTCAGCGTCACGGAAGTCCATGCCTTTATCTGCCCCTTATGCTGCTATCTCTTTTTTCGCTGACTTATCGGCTTTGACCATGTCTAAACGACGAGAGTTTTCATCCCTCAACAAGCTTCTTCGCAATCATAAGCTGGCGTACAGATGGGGGTTCCCAACGAAGCTCTTGATATGGAAGGATGGTATACTAAATGTTGTTCCTGATGTCGCCACTGGATTACAATTCTTGAAGGACTGGAACATTCTGGCTGATTTCTCGCCTCCGCGAGAGCCTTCCTCCTCACCGATTAAAGTCTCGCCGGAATGGCATAGAGTCCGACCTAAATGATGGGTGTCTCCTTTCCTGTACCGCGTGGAGGACGTGGTTCCTCTTCACGATCGCCTCGGGACTCTGTTTTTTCGATTCAGCATTGAGTTCTTGCATTGAGCTCTGTGTAGCGGACGTCCCCTCGTCCCCCGGTTGAGTCTCCTTAGCTGATATTTTTCGCTTCTTACTGCCACTAGGAATGACTCCTTCTTGCTGTATCTCTGGGATACAGCAGCGTTTGGTTTGTTTGTCTTATGTTTTTGCCTTTTTCAGTTTTTTTCCCTTTCTTTTTCGTTTTTTTCCCCTTTTTTTTTTTCTTTAATTATCTGTCTGTTGATATGCTCTTAAGGCCATGGCCTTCATATTCTTCATGTCTCCTCGATAGTACTTTTAATCCGACTATGCATATTATAACGTTGTGGTTATTTATCCATGAGTAAACCTCAGTTCAGTATTTTTTCAATGAATGTTAGGGGGCTGAATGTTCCGTTTAAAAGACATGCTCTGTTTCGGGATCTACATAAATCTAAGCCAGCGATAGTCTGTGTGCAGGAGACGCATTTCAGCACAGTGCGCACCCCCCATTTGCGATCCGGTATGTACCCTGTTTCCTTTCATTCTACTGCCCAGACGAAGTCTAGGGGTGTCTCGGTTCTCTTTCACAAAGACTGGGTCTTTAAATGCTCAAACCAATATACAGACCCACTGGGCCGCCTTTTGATTTTGGTGGGCACTATGAATGAACTTCCAATTACGGTTGCAAATCTGTACTTGCCTAATGTCAACCCGGTATGTTTTCTTAAAAAAGCTTATAGTAAGATTAAGAAGTTGGTGGAGGGGTCTCTTTTCATGTGTGGTGATTTTAATTGTGTGCCGGACACGGCTTTGGATACACGTCCAGGCCAGAACCATGCACAGCCTCGTAAACAGTTCCCCTCTAGCCGTCAACTAACTGACTTTTTACGATCCTCTGACTTATATGACGCATGGAGAGTTAGCAACCCCTCAACTAGGGACTTCACTTTTTTCTCACCAGTTCACTCATCTTATAGCCGCATTGACCTATGTCTGATACAAGGCTCTACAGTCCCCCGTCTCCTGGCAGCTCGTATCGGCTCTATAACATGGTCTGATCATGCTCCTATAACGATGGATTTCGAGGCTGACTATCCTGCTAGGGGGATGGGGAACTGGCGTCTAAACGACTCGCTTATAGTTAGTGGCGCTGATGTGTCTGATACAGCGGTGGTGTTACGGGAATACTTTGCATTAAATGTGACGGAAGACGTCACCATATCTTCGGCCTGGTTGGCGCATAAAGCAGTAGTGAGGGGCCATTTGATTCAGAGAGGGGCTACACGGAAAAAGGCGTTCAATACCCAGATGACTTCAGTACAGCGGCAAATATCTGACTTGGAAGCCCAACATAAATCTAACCCCACACCTGACCTCTTGTCCCAACTGACGACCCTTCGACGGGATCTGATCCAGATGACGTTACAGTCCTCTGAACGGGCCATACGACGCTTAAATCTCACCCAATATACCCAGGGCAGCAAAGCTGGCCGGTTACTGGCATCTAAATTGAAATCTAAAAGACTACAAACCAAAATTCCTTACCTATTAGATAATGGAGGGGATAGGATTTACAACCCGTTAAAAATTTCAGAGGAATTTGCCAACTTCTTTTTTTTTTTTTAATTTCAAAGTTTTTTATTTTGCAACAGGTCAGCAATACAATAGACATAGAAAATAGATAACCACATCCAGCAAGGGAACGAAAAGGGGACACTCAGAGAGTAACAAGTCAGCAATATCAGAGAGGCGTTAGGATCAACGGGCTAACAGCAGGTAGGGTATCTGTGTGGGCAAAAATAATAAAAAAAAAAAAAAAAGGGGGGGAATGAGGGACTGCCCGAGAAAAGTGGCATCCCTAGCTCACTCCATGAATCCCGCAGGGATTTGGAGGCCATGGGAGAGGCCACAGGGCCAGGTGATTTGGGGCCAGAAGAAGTGGTCAGAGCCATGGTACCCACTCTAATGGCTCACCCAGAGCTACCCAATGTCCCATCTCCAAAAAAAAAAAAAAAAAAAAAAAAAGGGGGAACAAAAGCAAACACAGACAGAACCAACATATAACCGCCTCTCTGCAAAACAAGGTCTGCAAAAGAGTGTCCAGTGGGGGAGGGGTGTCTTCAAAAGTGTCTCTGAATAGGCTAAGGGGGGCATTTCAGGAGGACAAGGGTTTAGAGAAGTGTCCTCAAAGTTATCCCCAAGTGGGGGTCTCCTCAAATAATGAAAATAAAGAGTCATCAAAGGAAGCAGTAGAAAAATAAATGAAAACGGCATAGGTGGGTCACGTCAAAAGGAAGTCGGGCCTGGAATCAAAAAAAAGCAGGACAGTTGATTTCAGCCAGTGTCGAGCAAAAGTCTCGGAGCCATCACAGGCAAGGTACTGCAGGGCAGGCCAGGGCCTTCAGCCCCTCTGGTGTCAATGGAGAATGAGGGGCACAAATAGCAAGTGGGTCGGGCAGTGGCGTAGATTTATCCATCAAAACACGAGGTCTCATAGTGCAGAGGTTCACAGCCAGGATCCGTTGGCCATCCCCATACACTCCTGGTAGAGAAGGCCGGACAGGGACCATAGGGCTCGAGCGTCGTCATCAGGGAGCACCGCAGCCGAGTCTAGGCCCGACGGGCAGAGAATCCCCAGCAGGCAGGCAAAGGTTCCACACTCTGGGCCTCCACAGACAGCGGTAGCAGGAAATTCGGCGGCAGCTCAGCACTCAGGTCAGCACCATCACTCCGCCGAGGTCTATCTCCCTCCATATCCACACAGTCTGATATGCTATGTCTGCATAAAGCGGCCCCATTAGGGAAAACCGGTGGAGCCCCCTCCTCTCGGAAAGCCCGGAGCCCAGTCGTCAGCCGACGCAGATCTCCCTTGGTGAGGGGCCCGTCTCCCTCCAGCAGCAATGCAAAAAGGGCCTCTAGGCCCGAAAACCGGGCCGTCGAGTTGTCTTCGGGAGGGGGAAATAATGCACACCTCTGGCGATCTCCGCTCGGCCCCCCCGCTCCAGCGGCCGCAGACACCAGGAAATGAGGGCCCTCCATCGCCCCGGGCTGCTGCTCCCTGGTCGAGGGACCCGACAGGGCGCCAAAAGAGTGCTGCATGATAAGGCCCCAAGATGGCCGCCACAAGAACACGCAGATGGGAAGCAGAAGACTCCCGGCCCGGAATCAACACGAACCACCGATAGGTTGCCCGAAAGGGTGCAGGCAGCCGTCGGGACACCAGGTTACTGAGGTAAGAGATGAACGGCACGTCAGCAGTGGGGTGAAAGTCATCAAAAAGTCCACATCGGGACGGAGCTCAAACAGCTTGCGACCGTTCACCTCGGCATCCAGCCACGCCCCCTATTTGCCAACTTCTACGCCTCTTTATATAACCTAAAATCAGATCCTGCGACTCACGACCCGGACCCAGATGAGATAACTCAATTCCTCCAGGAAGTAGAACTCCCCTCCCTATCCCGATCACAAGCGGCAGAGTTGCTGGTTCCGTTCACAGAGGAAGAGGTGCGTAAGGCCGTTAAGGCTCTTCCAAAGAATAAAGCCCCTGGGCCGGACGGTTTTTCTAATTTATATTATCAAACCTTTGCAGACATTCTAATACCAACCCTTACGGGACTTTTCAACCATATCAAATCCACAGGTGTAATACCCCCGGAAATGCTTCAAGCTACTATTATAACATTACCTAAACCTGGCAAATCCCCGACCAGCTGTGCGAATTTTCGTCCTATATCCTTATTAAATGTGGATGCTAAGCTATACGCTAAACTGTTGGCGTCTAGAATGGCTCCTTTGCTGCCTTTCTTGATATCAGCGGAACAGACCGGGTTTGTAACTGGTAGACAGACATGTGACAACACCCGACGTTTCTATAATATAATCGATATCGCCTATAGAACCAATACAACTGGGCTTCTCTTGGCATTGGATGCCGAGAAGGCATTTGACCGCCTACATTGGGGCTATATGCGTAAGGCACTAGAAGTCTTTGGTTTCCCTGCCCTATTTATTGATATTATCATGAGCCTGTATTCCCTTCCAACGGCAAAGGTCCTGGCATCTGGGTTTCTTTCCTCCTCATTCTCTATTACCAATGGCACCAGGCAGGGGTGTCCACTCTCCCCACTCATCTTTGTTTTGGCATTGGAGCCCTTGGCTTCATGGATCAGGCGGGACACTTCCATCTCTGGCATCTCTACACCAGATGGAATTCATAAATTAGCTCTGTTCGCGGATGATATTTTGATTTTTCTTACCTCCCCTGAAACTTCTTTACCATCTCTGATGCGTCAGCTAACTTCCTATGGCCTAGTCTCCTATTATAAAAACAATGTGAGCAAGACACAGGCACTGCCGCTACATATTGATGATCTCTCACTCTCCACCTTAAGGGCCTTGTATCCATTTGACTGGAGAACGACCTCTTTGAAATATTTAGGTATTTCTCTTACCAAATCCAGGGGTACTATCCTCAAATTTAATTATAACCCCCTAATGACTTCTATCTCCTCCCAACTGTCCTCCTGGCTTGATCTGGAGGTCTCTTGGATGGGACGTATGGCAGCTCTGAAAATGTGTATTCTACCCCAGATTCTTTATTTTTTCAGGAACATCCCAGTTTTTATCCCGGCACATATGTTGCTACGTATGCAAAAAATGCTGCAGGCACACATATGGAA
The DNA here is from genome assembly GCA_009667805.1 of Leptobrachium leishanense. Lineage (NCBI taxonomy): Eukaryota > Metazoa > Chordata > Amphibia > Anura > Megophryidae > Leptobrachium > Leptobrachium leishanense. Next base: position 50,736 of record RXON01001454.1, read on the forward strand.
AGGGAGGCCTCCACGCATTCCAGCTTCCACAATTAACGCGACTAGACGTAGGGGGGGGGCTAGGCTTTATAAACGTTACAGCATACTACAGAGCGGCTCTATTGGCTCAACTCCTGTCCTCCATGTCCCAGCGAGACACCCCCTTATGGTTACGGATGGAGAATGCTTACATTGCTCCTTTTCGAGTTCACGACCTGATGTGGTTTGAGAAGCTCCCACACCACACATTGGAGGGTCTCTTGCCTTCCACCTCCCTTTCCCTTATGTCATGGCAGCTATGGGGTAGACGACTCGTACGACCTTTCTCATTGCTCAGCTTACCTCCATTGCGCTTCCTCTGTCGCACTATCCAAGACCTGAACCTTGACCGTTGGTTCCAATTAGGTCTTACACATATTCATCAGCTTTTTACATCCTCTTCCATTAAAACCTTCCCGGACATAGCACGCGGGTTTGCCCTCCCCACTAGCGAATGTTTCAAGTACCTTAGGGTAAAACATGCACTGACTCAACGGGGTATTTCCTCCTTTGCAGCGACGGAGATTACGGCCTTCCACAGATTGTGCTTAGGTAAAAAAGTTACGAAAAAGCCTTTGTCTTTATGCTATGACAGTTTGTTGTCTGCGAACCCCAGTAAGAAACTACCGTATATGATTAGATGGGAAAAGGACCTGTCGTTCGAGTCCTCTAAGGAGGACTGGTTCTACGCCACGGAAACGGTCTATAAATATACCAGGAGCACTAATCTGCGGGAGGCACATCTTAAACTATTATATAGATGGTACTTGACCCCGAATCGTGTGGCTCATGTATCCGGGCATTCCAGTGTATGCTGGCGCTGTGGCACCAGTGTAGGTTCTATCCTTCACATCTTTTGGCAATGTCCGCTGCTAGCTACCTTCTGGGGGAAAATTTGTAGACTGATATCCCATTGTACAGGCATATCTATGCCCTAAACAATACCTCTTACATATGCTTCCAATTACTATCCAACAGCGACACAGAGGCATCATATCGATAATACTTAGCGTAGCTAAAGCTACTATAGCACGTCATTGGCTATCTCAAGCTAGTCCCTCAATGAGAGAATTCATGTTATCATTGGAGAATGTTTATCTGTACGAGGAAATGTACCACAGGGCTGCTAACTCTATAAGCGTGTTTCAAGACATATGGGAAGGATGGGAGCTCTTTGTAAAGTCTGGAAACTTGATATAATTTTTTTTATATAAATGATATAAAGGATATATTTGTTGAGGATACAGTATAAATATTGCCGTTTGTGGACCTCAATGAGCATATGCATAAGGATTTTATTTCTGACTTTTCCCTTTTTTTTTTTTTTTTTTCTCTCTCCCCTCTTTCTTTTTTTTCCCCTTAACTCTGTGTACTCTTCTGATTTGTGTATTCTGTTATGTTTTAAAGTGTTTTAAATTTTATTGTGTTTTATTCATTCATTACCCCAATCTTGCTGATTTCTGGCATCTATGTCTTCTAGGTGAACCTTAATAAAAAATTTATATATATAAAAAAAAAAAGTCCTATGAAAACTAAACCATAGACTCAAATTGAAGAGGAGAATAAACATAGATACAGAAAAAGAGTGAAAGGTGATTCCCATGAGGTGGTCTCGTCATGAGAGAAAAAAAGAGATGGAGAAAGATACAGAGAAGGAGAGGAGAAGAGACAGAGAAGACGAGAGAAAAAAGTTTTTTATGGGGAGGGGGGGTGGAGGGGAGAATTAAAAGTAGTTTGGAAGAATAACGAAGTAGGAGATGTGTGGTAACCAAACCTTAGGGGGAAAGGGATTGTTGTGGTGGTATTATAATCGTATGAGGTGTAAAGTATCTTCGGGATTGAGTATTAAGCAGTAGTTCTCTAAATCTTAGGGCCTAAGTCAGTCCCGTGTCAGAATCCACCCGGCCTCCGTCACCCTCCTCCAGGATCTCCCTGAACTGCGCTGAGGAGCAGTACGTCGACCAATGAAACCATACCTCTTGAGAGTGTTGTGCCGCTTTCGAAGGAGAAAGGGCGAGTTCTTCATTAGATCTCAAAATTTCCATTCTGTCGATCAATGTTTTTAAGGGGGGAATAGAGGTCGACTTCCAGAGTAAAGGAATCAAAGATCTGGCCACCAGAAGAATGCGTAAGAGCACCGATTTCTTCATGGAAGCCAATGAAAACGGCAGTTGGAGCAGCAAGAATATTTGAGGAGAAAAGTCTAAGTCCACATCTGTGGTCATTCGTTCGAGGTCTCGGATCTTCCTCCAGTAGGTTTGGATAATAGTACATTCCCACCAGATATGCAGGTATGTGCCCACTTCTGTAGAGCATCTCCAACACATCGGAGATATAGTAACATTGAATGTTGCCAGGAGCGCAGGAGTGCGATACCAGAAAGTCAGCAGCTTGTAGGAAGATTCTTGTAGTTTGGTGACTGGGGTACCTGAGTGCGTAAGGGACAACGACTTAGACCAGTCGTCGTCTGATATAGATCGTCTGATCTTCGTGTGTTTCCAAAGTTATAAACACTCCGTCTTGTAAAACATGATGGGCTCTGAGGTGGTGGGAGTCTGTGAGGCAAGTCGCTAACGATTGTATGATCTCAACTGGGAATTCAGGGTTGTGTCGCAGTGGAAGTAGAGGTGAAGGGTATGTCGATAGAGCATATTTTGTTCGTATCTTGTGCCAAACAGTGAGCGTACTACCCATTGGGGATAGTTCCTTGACTGTTAGCTGAACTGCAGCCCAAGAAAGCCATGGGAGGGTCCACATCGGGGGGCCGGCCTGCGCCTCCTCTAGATCTAACCATCTCTGTTCAGGTGATCCAGTCATCCAATCAACCACTCTGGTTAGGTGCGCTGCACAGTAGTATAGGCATGTGTTCGGCAGTGCCAACCCTCCACTTCTTTTCGATTTACAGAGTACGTCATATTTAAGTCGGGGGCTAGAGTTAGGCCAGATGAATGAGGTGAAGAGTGCACGTATTCCTTTACGATAGGATAAAGGTATGCAAATAGGGATCGTGTGAAATAAGTACAACAGACGTGGGAGAAAATTCATTTTAATGACGCTAATGCGTCCCATCCAGGATAGGAATTTTGGGGACCATCGTGCGATGTCGGCCTTAAAAACTTCAGCTAGCGGCGTGAAGTTTAAAGTGAACAGCTTCGTAATATCGGGAGAAAGGCGTATTCCAAGATAGGTTAGCGAAGAGGAGCACCAGCGAAAAGCATATTGCGCACTTAGTACTCACCTCCAGTGTCCTCTCGGAGAGATAGCTAGAATTTCAGATTTGGTGTCATTTATTTTAAAGCCTGATAGCAAACCATATTCTCAAAGCTCCTTAGCCACCTCCGGCATAGACCCCACAGGCTCAGGTAGAAGGAACATTAGATCGTCGGCGTAGGCAGATACCTTGTGTTCATGAAGTGTACCTTGGATCCCCTGAATGCCCCCATTCTGTCGGATTGAAGACAACAGTGGTTCCAGACTAAGCGCGAACAGAAGAGGCGAAAGCGGGCATCCCTGGCGTGTGCCGTTACGTATTTGGAATGTGGGCGTGAGGGCTCCATTTACCCGAACTCGTGCTGTCGGTGTCGAGTAGAGTGCCGTGATCCAGTTCAGAAAGACCTCCCCTACACCGAACCGTTTCAGGGTCTGAAAAAGAAACGGCCATGACACGCGATCAAAGGCCTTTTCGGCATCTGTTGAAAGAAGCAGTAATGGTCGTGCCATATGTCTAGAGTAGGCAATGGCATTTATTACTCTAATTGTCGCGTCTCTGGCTTCACAGCCCGGGATGAACCCTACTTGATCCGGATTAATCAGCTGAGGAAGAAACCGTTTCAAGCGGTTGGCCAGTATTCGTGCTAAGAGCTTCAATCTATTAAGCAGCGAGATAGGCCTGTAGTTTCCACATATAGCATGATCTTTCCCCGGTTTGGGAATTAAAGAGATTGTCGCCATCAACGAATGTGGGTGGGGAGTAAGCCCTTCCCGAAAGGCATTAAAAAGTCGCAACAGGGTGGGTAGAATTGTACGCAGGATGTGGGAGGGTGTGGTTGATGCCCCCGTGGAATAGTCCACCAAAGGGTCGAGTGCCACATTAAAGTCCCCAGCTAAGACCGTGATCCCCTTCTGGAAATTATCCAGCAAGCGCATGATACGTGTAAGACAGGAATGTTGTTTTTTGTTGGGTAGGTAAATAGACGCAAAGGTATAGGTCGTGTCCAAGATGGATCCCCGAACAAAAATGTATCTACCGCCCTCGTCTGCCATCTCTGCTTCTAAGAGAAAGGGAACATCCTTGAAAATAGAATTGCAACTCCCCGGGATTTACTTTGTGAATAATTGCCGTAGAATCCTAACGGATAAAACGTATCTTTCAGAGTGGGGGCTGGCCCTAATCTAAAATGAGTTTCCTGGAGGAAGGCAACGGACGCACGGGAGGCCCTCAGGTCACGGAGGAGTCTGGATCGCTTTTCAGGGTTGTTAAGACCTCGAACATTATGGGATTGTAATTGTAAATTGCAAGGAGTGTAAGGAGAGTTTGTGTGTGACATGGTCGTAAATAGGCTGGGTTACCACTACACAAAAAAAAAGGGGGGATTTTCCTCTCTCCCTCTCCCCCAAAGGAATAAATAAAGTGTTAAGGGGAGTACGGTGAGACCAGTGAGGTAGTGGAGAAAGAACAATAGAGAATCAGTGATAGAGACCAAAGAAGAGTCAGTACGACAAAGAGGCGCTAAGTGCGCCAATCGTGGCGTCGCTCACCACCACAATGCCAAAGGCCAGGTAGGAGGACCCACAATTGGGGTAGATGCACTATACCTTGTGGGGGTGAAAGAGAGTGGCCAGTGACTTGGATCACTACAACATCAGGGTAGATATGTCACGGTCAAAAAGGTGTATAGGTGATAAAATGTTAGAGTGTAGCACTCAGAGAGGTAGCCCGAAATCCGCCAATATTGACTAACAGTGCATCAGGGTATAAACCGTGGATGTCAGGCATAGAAATACTCAGGAGGAGAGGAGACATGTATCAGATCGCAATCAGCTCATCTGTATCCGGGCAGGTAACATCCAATATGTCAACATATTTTAAACCAAACAGGAGATCTGGGCGGGTTAGCGTTCTTATCTGACGTAAGATGGGTAGCAACTTCACATATAAGCAAGTACAATGTGTAGGAAAGAGCAAACCAGTATAGATATAACTCAGCAAATAATAGGGTCTACCACCTACAAGAGAAAGACCCCTCATAAAAAACACTTGCGAGTGAAATATTTTCAATTATAGTTATGTGGGAGAGGCTGAACCCGATGGACGCATGTCTTTTTTCAGCCTATATAACTATGTAACTATGTAACTATGTAACTATGTTACATTGCAGGTGCTCCTGTTAAGGTTTAAAAATTCTTTACAACAAACATTGTAAGAACATTATAAGACTAGCATACATGCAAGAGAACATTCCCACCCACCACCCTATTTATCCAACCCACCTCCCTCTTCCTTCTATGTGTCCCGCGTCTTTGAGCAATATTAAAATGCGCTTGTGTAGAGTATCATCAGTAGCGAGCGTACAATTGGAGTCTTCGCTAAAGTCGTAGTGCCTGAGTCCCAAGGGTAACAATGATATAATTTTAACAGACCCCCTGGAGAACTTTCCGCCTCCCGCTCCAGGTCATCTGGTCCCCCCTCCCTCCCAATCCCATGTTATCCTCCTACCCCTTACTTATCAACTAGAACCCCACAAGTTAAACAGCATCCAGTCTTGCCAAACTTCAGAAGCGTCTATGAAAGCGAAAGGTGTCATCGTCTGAATGTCAAAACTGCGCGTGCGTAATTATTATGCTGGTGACCTTCATTCCCTCCCAGCCTCTCTACTGCCAACCCACCTCATCTCACCTGGCCCTCAGTTCTCATCAAAACGACCTCGTTGTGAAGTAATAGCCAAAAGTAGCAATCTGTGTGGAAGTCCAGAGCTCCTTGCATTCAGGTCTCCGCAATTCAGTCACTGCTTAGATACTCGGGGAACAATGAAGTATTGTGAGTTACTCTGCCAAGTAACAGCAGGCTGTGAGCTGTATAGCCGAACAATGAGCTTCTGCCCCATCACCTCCGTGGCCGCACTAGGTGACAACATAAGATCGGTCTAGATAGTCTTCACCCAGAACCACCCGCATAACATGATGGACTACTTTCCTCTATTTGAGGGATCTGGAACGGGCTTGAGTTGGAGTAGATCGGGTACTCTCAGGACACATGTCCTCCCCACGCCGGCCTCCACGTGGTGATTTTCGAAAACGGGACAGGTCCAGTGTGCGTGCTGGTGGCGGAGCTGCGACGGGCAGGCGCTCCCAATCAACAATCTCAACTTGTGGGAGTTGTAGTCCGGATAAGAAGTTTTCCACATCAAGTGGTGTGCGGATCGAGTGTAAGATATTATTTCTGTGCACTTGAAGGGAGAAGGGGAACCCCCATCTATAAGGGATTTCAGCATCCTTTAATAGCTGGGTAACAGGACGTAGCGTGCTTCGGGCCAGTAGTGTGTGTGGAGAGACGTCTTGAAATAGCTCAAAGGATTCGTCAGCAAAGCGCCATTTGCGGCGTGCTCGGGCCTCCAGCATAATCGCCTCTTTGAGAGCAAAATCCGGAATGTGGCATATAATATCTCGCGGAGGGCCCGAATCTGTTGCGGGTTGGGGACGTAGTGTTCTATGTGCCCTGTCTATGGCAGTGTGAGGCAAGGGTGGGCCGTTTAATATGTGGGCAAATGCTCTCAGGAGTAAATCTTTAACCTCCGTAACTCCTTCATGAACTGCTCTCACCCTTATATTGTGTCTCCGCGACCGATTCTCCAGGTCATCTAGTCGTCTATGCATGTCCGAGAGGCGCTGTGCTGCTAGAGGGTCGCCTTCATGTGAGCAAACGGGACGGTTTACTGTAGTTTCTTCAAGGCGTGCCACCCTCGTGTCGATCGCTGAAATATCTGTGTGGACGTCTGCTATATCCTGCATAAACGTCGCTTGTACTTGGTCAAGCATGTCTTTAAAATCTGCTCTGGTGGGTAGTTCTGTGCGTGTGGGTAAGTCCGCTATGAGCTGTTCTAGGCGCTGTATCGCCGACTGACCTCCCAGCAATGATGACTCCGGAGGCGCGGGAAGAGCCACCATCTTGGCAGTCGAGCGATGTGTAGGCCGCGGTTGAGAAGTGCCAAAATACGCTGTAATGGGGCTGTTTGGTGCCCCCTTAAGGGTGTTGTCTGGTCCCCTGGTTGTACTGCGAGCAGATGAGCGTACCATATCCACTTTCGAATGCGTTAGGGCGGAAAAGTCAGCGGCGGATTCGGGAGCTCACTCTCTAGGCATCCATCCATGTCGCCGGTCAGGCCACGCCCCATTATATATATTTTTATACTATATAAAATATTAACATATTTTGTAAATGTTTTTGGCATGAAATATGTTTTTAATACATATTTATATAAATATTTTACAATGCTATATATGCTATATACAATGCTATATATGTGTGTGTGTTTATATATATATATACATATATACACAGACAAAAGGAGATTCACTCTGGGTCTTGCTAAGATAAAACAACAAACTTTATTTAATCAAAAGATTAAAATACATAGGTCAATATATACACTATATTGCCAAAAGTATTCGCTCACCTGCCTTAACTCGCATATGAACTTAAGTGAGGTTTGGAGTGTGTTTATGGGAATTTTTGACCATTCTTCCAGAAGCGCATTTGTGAGGTCACACACTGATGTTGGACGAGAAGGCCTGGCTCTCAGTCTCCACTCTGATTCATCCCAAAGCTGTTCTATCGGGTTGAGGTCAGGACTCTGTGCAGGCCAGTCAAGTTCATCCACACCATACTCTGTCATCCATGTCTTTATGCACCTTGCTTTGTGCACTGGTGCACAGTCATGTTGGAAGAGGAAGGAAAAGTTGGGAGCATGGAATTGTCCAAAATGTCTTGTGTAACGTATCGATCCGTTGGGCGCCTGGCAGCGGCTTCCACGCTGCTCGCTGGCCAGGCGCCGATTGAAATTGCAGCCGGTTGCGCTCACGTGGGACGCCGGGGGGCGGGGCCTGGCGTGATGACGCGGACCCGCCGGTTTTAAAACCCGGCTTCACTGTTTTACCAGTGCCCTGACGTGGTATTGCATTCCCGCAGAGCTCTTGCGATTTTTGGTACTGTCCGTGTCTGACCTTTGTTTCTAGCTGCATAATATTCCCTGCGTATGACCCCTGGCATTGGCAAAGAACCACCCCTGTGTATGACCCCTGGCATTGGCAAAGAACCACCTCTGTGTATGACTCCTGATTTTGGCAACGACTTCTCTAACGGTTCTGCTCCTAACTTTGGTACCGGTGTTAGTCTGTGTGTAACCCTAAGCATACAGCAGACTACCTCTTATATTACTAAAGTCCTGGGGAGAACAAACTATCTAAAGGCCTTGTATATCTGTCTGGTATTAACCCTTGTGGGTACTCTGTCTTGTGAACCGAAATATCTATCTAGACGTGCCGACCACTTAAGGATCGGAAGGCTAGAGAGCGTCTTGCGTATAGGGACCAATATTCTGGTATTCAGGGGGATACGTGACATTACGTCAGGGCCAATGGATCCCGCAGACCTCTCTATACAGTTGGCACGTATCGCAGCCAGACAAGAAGAGCAGGACCATAGAATGGACCAGTTTGCTCTTGCTCTTCAGACCTTGTTGAATCGGTCCAGTGGAGGAACCACAACCTCCCCGGACCCTGTATTGCCTATTGTTAGTCCGGCTTCTCCCGAAAGAAATAGGCTTAGTATGAAGGCGCCGTTACGGTATGATGGTACTCCAAGTTTGTGCCGGGGTTTTTTGACTCAACTGGAGATTTTGTTTGAGAACAACCCAGGGTCATGTATGACGGATAAAGCTAAGGTGGGCTATCTGATCAACCATCTGACAGAGAAAGCTTTGTTGTGGGCTACACCCTTGTGGGAAAACAAGAAACCTATCATTTATGACTACGAGGGTTTTACTTCAGAGCTAAAACGGACCTTTGACCCCTCTAGAAGGGCTACTAATGCGGGTAGGTCTTTGTTGCACATAAAACAAGGGAATAGGAGAGTCTCTGATTATGCTATAGACTTCAAAACTCTGACTTCAGAGGTTCTCTGGCCTAACGACGTCTTAACATTAGCCTTTACTGAAGGCCTAAACGATACTTTTATGTTCGAGTTGGCTCCATTAAAATTGCCAGAGACACTTGATCAACTTATTGATTTTTGTATTGCCATGGATGATCAAATTAGGGAAAGGAGACATCCCAGAGATAGACCCAGAAGGGTCTTGCCTCCTTTACCTCTATTGTCTAGAAATACCAGTACATCCAGTAACCAGGAAAATGTAAGAGGGGAAATGCCAGGTGCAGAACCTATGCAGATTGGAAAAACTGGTATTTCGGACGCAGAAAGAGCTCACAGAAGGGAAAAGGGGCTATGTTTCTATTGTGCAGGGGCAGACCATTTTCGCCTTCAATGTCCTCAAAGACCTAGGGGTAGCAGGGGTGACAGTGGTACATCAAGCCAAAGAACAGCTAACACCCAGGTTATTGGTTCTCTTTATGCCTCCTTTGTGGATAATGAAAAAAAAAAATCCAGGATTCTGTTACCAATCTCTCTAACCTGGGAAAGGGTTCACCTCAAGACTGAGGCGTTTTTGGACTCTGGGGCCTCAGGTAATTTCATGGATAAACATTTTGCTGCAAAAAACCTCATACCTCTGGTTCTCAAAGAAAAACCTCTAATGGTAGAAGCCATAGATGGGAACCCCCTATCCTGTCCACGTATTACTCACGACACTATTCATGTATGTATGGTAACAGGAGTATTGCACCATGAAACAATATGTTTTCAGATCATTGAATCTCCTTCATGTCCTGTCGTTCTTGGGTTTCCATGGTTGGTAGAACACAACCCAGTTATTGATTGGGTCCAGAGAGACATAAAATATTGGAGTCCTCATTGTCAGTCGAAATGTCTGGGTACGGTCAATGTGATCGGTAGCCTCAACATTGCCACAGCTCCTCCTTTATCCACAGAGGTCCCTGAATGTTATCAAGAATTAAAGGAGGTGTTTTCTAAATCCAGGACTGAGGTCCTACCACCACACCGCCCATACGACTGTGCAATAAATTTACTCCCCGGTACTATGCCTCCTAGGGGACACGTATACCCCTTGTCGCAAAAGGAAAACGACATTATGGAGGAGTACATAAGGGAGAATCTAGAGCGAGGATTTATCAGACGGTCCTCCTCTCCAGCAGGAGCAGGTTTCTTTTTTGTCTCCAAAAAAGAGGGAGATCTGCGACCTTGCATTGATTATAGAGGTTTGAATAGGATAACCATAAGGAACGCATATCCCATACCTCTTATCACGGAACTATTCGACCGACTAATAAAAGGGGCCAGAATTTATACTAAGCTCGATTTACGCGGAGCTTACAACCTGGTAAGGGTCAAAAAAGACCATGAATGGAAAACGGCTTTTAATACACGAAGTGGACATTATGAATACCTAGTGATGCCCTTTGGTTTATGTAATGCGCCAGCCGTTTTTCAGGACCTCATAAATGATACCCTAAGAGAATTTCTACAAGTTTTTGTCATTGTATATCTGGATGATATCCTGATATACTCCCCTGATATTGAAACCCATCATGTCCATGTGAAACAAGTATTGAAAAAACTGTTGGAGGCTGGGTTGTTTTGTAAACTGGAAAAATGTTTATTTGACATAAAAACAGTACATTTCCTTGGCTACATAATAACTCCTGACGGTTTTCAGATGGATCCTAAGAAGCTCTCAGCAATCATTGACTGGCCTCTGCCCCAAGGGCTGAAAGCCATCCAGAGGTTTCTGGGGTTTACTAATTATTATAGGAGATTCATTAAAGACTTTTCAGCTTTGGTATCTCCTCTCACGGCTATGACAAAGAAAGGGGTGGGAAATCAGAAATGGACACCCCAAGCCAGTCAAGCCTTTGAGGCGCTCAAACAAGCATTCACTACTGCCCCTGTTCTCAGACATCCAGATCCGACTCTGCCATTTCAAGTAGAAGTTGACGCCTCCGAAATAGGTCTTGGTGCAGTCTTGTCCCAAAGGGAGGCACCCGATAAACCCTTGCATCCATGCGGCTTCTATTCCCGGAAACTGTCCCCGGCAGAGAGGAACTATGACATAGGAAACCGAGAGTTGTTAGCAGTCGTTTCAGCCTTGGCAGAATGGAGATACTTACTGGAAGGGTCTAGTGACCCCATCATTATCATAACTGATCATAAAAATCTCACATACATTGGAGATGCTAAACGTCTAAATTCCAGGCAAGCGAGATGGTCGTTGTTCCTTTCGAGTTTTAATTATGTCCTGACCTATAGACCTGGATCCAGAAACATCAAAGCAGACGCACTATCAAGACAGTATGAATCTTACGAGCATAATATCCAAGATCAGCATCCCATCGTACCCCACGAACGGATAATAGCCTCTACCACGATTAATGTCTCGTCTCCTTTGATGAAAAGGTTGCAAACCGTTCAGGGCACAGCTCCTGAGGGGAGACCTCCCGCGAAACTCTTTGTACCTGAAAATGAAAGAGAGGAATTACTAAACATTTACCATGACAATAAAACTTCTGGGCATATGGGAATCACCAAAACGGTGTCCAGCATCAGTAAAATCTTCTGGTGGCCCTCGTTACGCCAAGATGTAAAAGATTACATAGCTGTATGCGAGGTGTGCACAAGACATAAAAGTCCCAAAACAGTACCCATTGGTTTACTCCAGCCTCTGCCAATCCCAGAACGACCATGGTCGCATTTGGCAATGGATTTTATAGTGGAGTTACCTGTTTCAAGAGGTAATACAGTAATACTTACTATCATAGATCGGTTCTCCAAGATGGGCCACTATGTCCCTCTTCGTAAACTACCTTCGGCACTCGAACTGGTGCCCATATTCATAAACAACGTGGTCCGCATACATGGTATTCCTCTTGGGATTGTCTCCGATAGGGGTACCCAATTTGTCTCCAGATTCTGGAAGGGTTTTTGTAAGAATGTGGGGATAGACCTATCTTTCTCCTCGGCCTATCACCCCCAGACTAACGGAGCAGCAGAACGTGCTAATCAGAATATAGAAAAGTATCTAAGATGTTTTATATCTGACAAACAGGATAATTGGTCTGATCTTCTACCATGGGCAGAGTATGCTTTGAACAATGCAGTGAGTGAATCCACAGGACATTCACCTTTCTTCACTGTTTATGGTTTCGATCCTCCCGTGCTCCCCGCTACGTTTCCGGATACCACAATACCTGCTTTAGACGAGCATTTGGCATCCTTGAAGGAGACTTGGGGGAGAGTTAAGGAGGCACTGGAGAAAAGCAGTGCCATCCAGAAGATTAAGGCAGACAGACACAGGAGGCAAGCACCTGTGTATCAGGTTGGAGACATGGTTTGGCTTTCCTCGCGGAATATCAAACTCTTAGTGCCCTCCATGAAGATGGCACCTAGATACATAGGCCCCTATAAAGTTCTGCGGCGACTCAATCCGGTCTCCTATGCTTTGGCGTTGCCTCCTCATATCAGGATACACAATGTATTTCACGTGAGCCTCTTGAAGCCATTGTTATGCAACCGGTATACCAAGGTCCATGCTCCGCCTCCTCCTGTCTCCGTGGAGGGTGCGGAGGAGTTTGAGGTTAAGGCCATTCTGGATGCCAGGATTTTTAGGGGGACTTTACAATACTTGATTGACTGGGAGGGCTACGGTCCAGAGGATCGTTCTTGGCTCCCGGCTACGGAAGTCCATGCTCCTAGGTTGGTGAAAGCCTTCTATTTGGCTCATCCTCGTGCCCCTGGGGGTCGTCCAGTGGCCGCCCTTTGAGGGGGGGTTCTGTAACGTATCGATCCGTTGGGCGCCTGGCAGCGGCTTCCACGCTGCTCGCTGGCCAGGCGCCGATTGAAATTGCAGCCGGTTGCGCTCACGTGGGACGCCGGGGGGCGGGGCCTGGCGTGATGACGCGGACCCGCCGGTTTTAAAACCCGGCTTCACTGTTTTACCAGTGCCCTGACGTGGTATTGCATTCCCGCAGAGCTCTTGCGATTTTTGGTACTGTCCGTGTCTGACCTTTGTTTCTGGCTGCATAATATTCCCTGTGTATGACCCCTGGCATTGGCAAAGAACCACCCCTGTGTATGACCCCTGGCATTGGCAAAGAACCACCTCTGTGTATGACTCCTGATTTTGGCAACGACTTCTCTAACGGTTCTGCTCCTAACTTTGGTACCGGTGTTAGTCTGTGTGTAACCCTAAGCATACAGCAGACTACCTCTTATATTACTAAAGTCCTGGGGAGAACAAACTATCTAAAGGCCTTGTATATCTGTCTGGTATTAACCCTTGTGGGTACTCTGTCTTGTGAACCGAAATATCTATCTAGACGTGCCGACCACTTAAGGATCGGAAGGCTAGAGAGCGTCTTGCGTATAGGGACCAATATTCTGGTATTCAGGGGGATACGTGACAGTCTTCGTATGCTGAAGCATTCAGAGTTCCTTTCACTGGAACTAAGGGGCCAACCCGAGCTCCTGAAAAACAACCCCACACACCAAAATCCCCCCTCCTCCACCAAACTTTACACTTGGCACAGTGCAGTCAGACAAGTACCGTTCTCCTGGCAACCGCCAAACGCAGACTCGTCCAGCAGATTGCCAGATGGAGAAGCACAATTCGTCACTCCAGAGAACGTGTCTCCACTGCTCTAGAGTCCAGTGGCGGCGTGCTTTACACCACTGCATCCAACGCTTTGCATTGCACTTGGTGATGTATGGCTTGGATGCAGCTGCTTGGCCATGGAAACCCATTTCATGAAGCTCTCTATCACAGTTCCACTCTGTAATTCACTGAGCTCCTGAGAGCGACCCATTCTTTCACAAATGTTTGTAAAAACAGGCTGCATGCCTAGGTGCTTGATTTTATACACCTGTGGCCATGGAAGTGATTGGAACACCTGATTCTGATTACCAGCAGAGCCCAGATGTGACATACCCAGCAGAATCCAGAATGTGACATGCCCAGCAGAACCCAGATGTGACATACCCAGCAGAGTCCAGATGTGACATACCCAGCAGAGCCCAGAATGTGACATACCCAGCAGAGTCCAGAATGTGACATGCCCAGCAGAGCCCAGATGTGACATACCCAGTAGAGCCCAGATGTGACATACCCATCAGAGCACAGAATGTGACATACTTAGCAGAGCTCAGATGTGACATACCCATCAGAGCCCAGATGTGACATACCCAGCAGAGTCCAGATGTCCGAATGATACCAAACCAAACATATCCATGTTTAAAGTAAAGAATTTTTTTAAAAAATAAATAAATAAATAAAATATAATAAAAATAAAAACGTGTTTTTTATTAATGCAGTAATATTGTTCCCATTTCAAATATAATGTGAACAATGATGCTGCACTAATGATTTTTTTCTATGGAGTGCGTTTGCTAAAACTCCCGTAATTCCCCCCAAAAAATGTAATGAGTCCCAATTTAAAATTTCTTTAACAAGCGCACCCCATAGAAAATATTGACGCAAAAACTTGTGTTATAAAATGAGAGATAAAAAACACTTTACACGCTGTAGATGATTAAAAATTCTAATTTTATTGCATTTTTTGTTATAATATAAAGGCAGGACATGACGTATACAGTGGCAATAAAAAGTATGTGAATCCCTTTGGGATTACGTTGAGTTTTGCATGAATTGGTCATAAAATGTGCTCTGATCTTCATCTAAGTCACAACAATTTGAAAAACACAGCCTGCTTAAAATAATACAACACAAACATTATATGTTTTCATGTTTTTATTGAACATGTAAACATTCACAGTGCAGGGTGGAAAAAGTATATGAACCTTTGGACTTAATAACTGGTTGACCCTCCTTTGGCAGCAATAACCTCAACCAAACGTTTACTGTAGTTGCAGATCAGACCTGCACAACGATCTGGAGTAATTTTGGACCGCTCCTCTTCACAAAACTGTTTCAGTGTAGCAATATTCTTGGGATGTCTGGTGTGAATCGCTCTCTTAAGGTCATGCCGCAGCATTTCAATCGGGTTGAGGTCAGGACTCTGACTGGGCCACTCCAGAAGGCGTATTTTGTTTTGTTGAAGCCATTCTTTTGTTGAATTACTTGTATGCTTTGGGTCATTGTCCTGTTGCATCACCCATCCTCTGTGGAGCTTCAGTTGGCGGACAGATGGTCTTACGTTTTGCTGCAAAATGTCTTGATAAACTCTGGAATTCATTTTTCCATCAATGACAACAATCCTTCCAGGCCCTGAGACCGCAAAGCAGCCCCAAACCGTGATGCTCCCTCCGCCATGTTTTACAGTGGGGATGAGGTTTTGATGTTGGTGTGCTGTGCCTTTTTTCTCCACACATAGTGTTGTGTGTTTTTTCCAAACAACTCAATTTTGGTTTCATCTGTCCACAGAATACTTTGCCAGTAGTGCTGTGGAAAATGCAGGTGCTCTTTTGCAAACTTCAAATGTGCTGCAATATTCTTTTTGGTCAGCAATGGCTTGCTCCGTGGTGCCCTCCCATGTACTCCATTCTTGTTTAATGTTTTCCTTATTGTAGATTTGTCAACAAAAATGTTAGCAAGTGCCAGAGATTTCGGGAAGTCTTTAGCTGACACTCTAGGATTCTTCTTTACCTCATTAAGCATTCTGCGCTGTGCTCTTGCAGTCATCTTTACAGGACGACCATGCCTAGGGAGAGTAGCAACAGTGCTGAACTTTCTCCATTTGTAGACAGTCTGTGTTACCGTGGACACATGAACATCAAGGCTTTTGGAGATACATGAAGCTGGAAAGGGTTACAAAGGTAAGTCAACAATTCATGAGCGTAGGTCTTCTGAGAGCTCTTTTCTGCGAGGCATGGTTCACATCAGACAGTGCTTTTTGAAACCAGTAAACCCAAAACTGGTGTGTGCTTTTAAAGGGCAGGACAGCTTTCAGCAACACATCCAATAATATCACACTGAATGGACTCAAGGTTGGCTCACTCCTGGCTCCAATTAGCTCTTGGAGAAGTCATTAGGCTAGGGGTTCACATACATTTTCCACCCTGCACTGTGAATGTTTACATGTTCTGTTCAATAAAAACATGAAAACATATAATGTTTGTGTTGTATTATTTTAAGCAGACTGTGTTTTTCAAATTGTTGTGACTCCCAAAGGGTTCACATACCTTTTCTTGCCACTGTACATATAAAAATTATATATTATTAATCTGCCGAGTCTGCCGGAAAGAACGAAATATAATATGTCTGGTTAATATAATAAAATGTGAGCATAGGAGGCGACCGTTTTATTTTTTTGCAGTTCGGTGGTTATCAGTGCAATTCGACGTTTTTTAATGACGTGCGATAACTGCTTCGGCATTTCCAGTTTTAAGAAAATACGGCGACCATTGCATGCAATTTTTGTGCCTTGTGAATAGACCCTTAGAAGTCTTTTAAGCTCCCTCTCATATCGGAATCAGCTGCCAGCTCTTCTCTGGAGTAGCATGCAGAATACAATAGCCTTATTTTTTTTTGCATAAAAAGTTTTTATTTTCAAAAAAGGACAAAAAAAACAATATACAAAACATAAGAGGGAAAGTTTGACATAAAATACAAGAAAAAAAAAAAAAACAAGGAAAAGGTGTCACAACTGAAGCAATTATTCAATATACCCATATTGTAATATGAATTTCTTCGAGAGTCAAGCAGAGTGCTTGTAATCGCAATAGAGAGTGACTCCCCTGCGGTCAATGGCCGTGTCCCACCCCACCCCTGAGGAAAAACAGGGGGGGGAGGGGAGCCAAAACAAATACGTCCCCTGTGCCCCACAGTATTGGGGTATCACTCCTAGACTCATGAGGACCAGAAAACTTGTGGGTAGGGGCAAGGTTAACGCATAATCAGGGGGAGCTAATAAATCAAACGACTAACAAGGACTAACTCCAAATAACACGAAACTGGAACAGACATACATTGACCAATAGACAATAAAACAAAAAAGTAAGTGGTACAGACCCAATGAAGATAAAGGGAACGGGGAGGCATTGAGAAAAGTAACCCAAGATACCAAGAAACGGAGAAACGAAGCGAAGATCAGAAAGAGGGAAGCAGAAGGAAAGTAAGTAGAGAGAGAGGGGAGAAGGGCCAGAAGAGAGGTAGACAAAGGACAGCGTACCAAGGCCCAGGCTACCCCCAGGGACAGGCCGAAGTACTCTTCACTCCAAAAAGGGAAGTCAAGAACTCCCAGCTGAGAAGCCCATCAATCCGTGCGCAGGAATAGCCTACTCAGGGTCGTGAGCCTCCTGAAGCCACTCCGTGCATTTAGAGGAAGATACAAACTCCGACCAATAATACCAGGTACGGCGGAAAATCTCGTCCCATCTGTCTGCAGGATGCAGTAACTGCTCCGCCGACCTGATGAGCTCCATCCTTAATAGTACTTCGCGTAAAGGAGGCGTGTGATCGGATTTCCAAAATAGAGGTGGCACTGACCTCGCCGCCAGTAACAGCCGGGGCAAGATAGAACGTTTAAACGACTTATATGATAAATCTATCTGGCCAAGCAAAAACAACCTAGGATCTAAGGCCAAATCCATGTTTGTCAAGTGACAAGCCAGTTTCCGTACAGCTTCCCAGAAAGGATGAATGCGCGAGCAAGACCACCACATATGGAGGTATGTGCCTCGATCCAAATTACATCTCCAGCAGACGTCAGTGGCTGAGGTACAGAAACGCGCCGTCTGCACCGGAGAAGTATACCACAGCGAAATCAATTTATAAGAGGACTCTCGGAATCTGGAAACCGGAGAGCCCGATGCAACAAAGTAGAACGTCTTTGCCCAGTGTCTCTCGGGTAGATTGTCCCCTAACATGTCATCCCATTTTCCTACAAATGAGGGCAGATCGGCTGAAAAAGCTTGTAGCATGGAGTATAAAGTGGAGAGACTGCGCGTCAGTGTAATTCCCGACACACAATATTTTTCAAACTGAGTGAGCTGCCTCAGAAGACCGGTTTTATCAGGTAGAGAACATAAAAAGGAGCGCAATTGTGCATAGTTGAAGGATTCCGCAAACGTAGGTGCTGGATTCCCCTGTCCCCCCCCCCAGCGGTATCCATTGCCTATCTGCGAATAGATGATGCGCCCGGAGACATGACGAGGTAGTGAAGCGAAGGCGCACAGAGGCACAGACCCCACTCGGGAGCGCTGGGTTGTGTGACAAGGGAAGCAGAGGCGAGGGAGAGGGCGAAAGTGCAAAAAGGGGGCGGGCCCGAAGCCAATATCTGAGTGTACATCCCACCGCAGGAGCCCGTCTGGAAGACAAGGGCACATGTCGCTGGAGGAGCCACGGCAACGCCCAGAGGGGGCACTCCGCAAGCGCCCATTCCATGTCCAGCCATCTACGGGTAGAACCCTGATCCATCCAATCCATCAGTCTAGTTAGGTGGTTGGCAATCAGATATAATCCTAGATCAGGCAAAGCCAAGCCTCCGGAGGAGGTAGGTCTACACATGGTCGTAAATTTAAGGCGGGGCCGTTTACCAGCCCAAACAAAATTCAAGAACAATTTCCGCACCTCCGCGAGCCAGCCTCTAGGAACCTGCAGTGGGATGGTCTGGACAAGGTAGAGAAGGCGGGGCAAGGCGTTCATCTTTAGAACCCCAACCCTACCCAGCCATGAGAGATATTTAGAGGACCAGCCTCTCATGTCCTGGCGTATAACCGATAAAATAGGCAGGAAATTAAGGGAAGGGATCCTACTGACATCCGCGTGAAGCCATATGCCCAAGTAACGTAGTTTTTCCGTACACCACCTGAATGGGAATCGGTGTTTAAGCGCTACCCTGTCAGTATCCTGCAGGGAAATATTCAAGATCTCTGACTTATTCATGTTGATTTTAAGTCCCGACAGTGCTCCATAAGTATCTAGCTCTGTTACAACCTCTTGAAGGGAGACCACTGGGTTTGTGAGCATAAAAAGTAGATCGTCCGCATAAACCGAGACCTTGTGATGGAGGGAGTGGCCATGGATGCCAGTGATCAATGGATTAAGGCGAATAGAAGACAGCAGGGGCTCCAGTGTGAGTGCAAAGAGCAGAGGCGAGAGCGGACAACCTTGCCGAGTTCCGTTCCGGACTTGGAAACTATCTGTAAGAGCACCATTTACCCTAACCCTCGCCGTTGGGTCATCGTAAATAGCATCGATCCAGGAGAGAAAGGTGGCATCCAGCCCGAACTTAGCTAATGTCAGCCTCATGAATGGCCACAGCACTCGGTCAAAGGCCTTTTCAGCATCCGTGGACAGCAGAAGGACCGGGCTCGACCCACGATGAGCTAGGCTAATAGCGTTAAGTACCCGGGTAGTAGCATCCCTGGCCTCCCTACCGGGTATAAATCCTACCTGATCTGGGTCTATCAGGCGAGGCAAACAATCATGCAATCGAGTGGCCAAAATGCGCGTCAGGAGCTTCAGATCACAATTCAACAGAGATATCGGGCGGTAACTGGCACAAAGTAATGGGTCCTTCTCTGGCTTGGGCAATAGTGAGATAGAGGCTGCTAAAGTGGCCTGATGGAGGCGAGCGCCATCAGTCACTGCATTGAAAGTGGAGAGCCAATGTGGGGCCAGAGTATCTCTAAAGCTTTTATAATATTCCGAAGGAAACCCATCCGGCCCAGGGCTTTTATTGTTCTTGGACACCTTTATAGCCTCCTGAAGCTCCTCCATTGTAATGGGGCGGCTCATTGCTTCAGATTCCGCTCGGGTCAGGGTATGTGAGACAGTGCGGTCTAAATATTGCTGGATCAAGGACGTCTCCGGTGCCGACCCGTTATCTGCTCGAATGTTGTACAAGGCCTGGAAAAAGTTGCGAAATTCAGTAGCAATACGGGCTGGGTGTGAGGTAATCTCAGAGGCCGAGATACGGATACACGGAATGTACGCTCTCTGACGACGTACCCTAAGCTGTTGTGCTAGGAGGCGGCCGGGTTTGTTCTCATGGAGCGCAAAGAAGGCCCTGGATTTAAGGGCCTGCAATTTAAGATCTGCGTTCAGGTGGTCTGCCAAAGATTGGCGGGCTCGCAAGAGGCGTTGAAAAACCTTGGTTGTTCCCGTGGCGATATGTTCGTCTTGAAGCTGCTGAACATCAGCGAGCAATGTCTGGAGAAGTGCTTTATTCCGTCTCTTGAGTGCCGTACCACGACTAATGAAGAACCCACGGATGCAAGCCTTATGGGCTTCCCAAATTGTGGGGAGGGGGACATCAGGTGTAACGTTGTCTTGAAAAAAGTTAGATAGGAGCGTTTGCGCATCTGAGAGAACCTGCGGGTCAGATAAAAGCGAGACATTGAGCCGTCAATTACGCTCTTTGGGTGCACATAATGGCGAAGAGAGTGTGACAGAGACCGCAGCATGATCTGACCAGGTGCGAACCGCTATTCCCGAATCCCTGACCAAAGAGAGCACATGTGGAGACATGAAAAAATAGTCCAACCTGGAGTAAGAGGAGTGGGCTGCCGAATAAAACGAAAAGTCCCGTTCCCGGCCGTGAAACGCCCTCCAGACATCCACCAGCTGATATGAATCTAATAAGCGGCGCATCTGGCGATGCAAACTATCTGGGATAGATGATACCCCGCTCGAGGTATCCAGGCGTGGATCCAAAGGGACGTTAAAGTCCCCTGCTAAAATCAGAAGACCCTCCTGGAAGGCTGCCAGTTTACGAAGAATGCCTGAAAGGCAACGACATTGTGATTTATTTGGCAAGTACACGGAAGCGAAGGTGTATGACTCCCCCGCTATCGTGCCCTTAGTAAAAAGGAACCGTCCCTCCTCATCTCGGCATGTCTCAGTCTCCACAAAAGGAACATCTGCCGCAAAGATGATGGCTGAGCCCCTGGACTTTCCACCAGCGTAATTACTATAAAAACCCAAAGGAAAATTACGATCAGCTAGAGTAAGGGTAGAGTCCCCGCGGAAATGCGTCTCCTGAATGAAAATCACCGAAGCTCGAAGAGCTCTCAGTTCCCGCAAAATCAGACGTCGCTTCTCAGGAGTATTCAAGCCCCGCACGTTGTAAGAAAGCAAGCTGAGCGGCCTATCCCTGTAAGCAGCCATTGGGGAGGGCAGTTAGAGGCAGAGAAGAGAAAGAGGGAGCAAGGTAAGGGAAAAGTAAGAGATGAGAGAGAAGAAGAGAGGAAGGGAAAGAAAAAGGTGAAAAAGAGAGAAGAGAGCAAGAGAGGAGATAAGAAAGAAAGAAAGAAAGAAAGAGAGGAGAAGGGAGTAAGAAGAAAAGAGAGGAAGGAGAGAAGAAGAGGAGAGGGAAAAAAAAACCAAAAAAAACACAACACACAAAAACAGAAACGCACAAACACAAAAATCTGAGGGAAGTGGTGAACCTAGAGAATAAAGGTTAGGGATGTGAAAAAACACTACCCTAAATGGTCCTCTAGGGAGAAATACACCAATCCTCGTGGGGGTGGATCAATCAACCGGTCTGCAGACGCAGACGGACTAGATGAATCAATCCCAGAACAATCCCAACACATGTTATTCAAACAATAGCAACATAACAAGGCAACAAGGCAGTATCGTAAACTTAACAAGTGATCCCGACCGACAAATCAAAGAGCATGGAGAGAGGAGAAAAAAAAAAAAAAAAAACACACACAAAATCAATTAAACAAAGCCGGCTGCTGAAGGGCATAGTTATGCATAAAGGTCCCGCATATATTTCCGATGAGCGAGTTTTCCTTTGTTTTGTCCCTTTTCCCCTCAAACACCCCCGCTATCAAGAAATTTCAAATACAGTCCTCAGATGTTTAAACTGTAACCTCCCGCCGAAGTATCCCCCATTCTGCTACTGACAAAGAATAATGAACATCGACATTAGGTGCCCCCTACCCTGATTATACAACTTGTTCTCAAAGCGTTCTTTCTTTATATCGATCCTGTCCCTCCCCCCCTTCCTCTCCCTGTTCCCTTCCCCCTCATTTTCCTTTTTCCTTTTTTTTCCCTTCCTTTTTTCTTTCCTTTTTTCCCCCCTCTTTTTTATTCATCATTTTTTTTCTTTTCCCCCCTTCCTTCTCCCCCCCCTCCCCTCCCTCCTTATCTCCCCTCCCCTTGTCCCCCCCTTTCCCTCCCACCCAAACCAGGTGTGCAGCCAAAGGCGGCGTCAGTAGTGCAAAAAAAAAGTCCGATAAATCAAGGAGAAGATGTCAAATCGGCCGGATTTATAGTAACGAGGAAAGAACCATGTTTGCCCGAAATGAGTGAAAAATTATCAAGCATCAGTAGCCACGGGGAACCATATAAACAGGGGGGGGGGAGGGAAAAAAGGGTAATAATATACAAACATCATGCTTATTCTCCTACATTCAGGGCTATAAACATAATATAACAACCAACGAACAGCCCTCCGACATGGCGACGGAGCCGCAGAACACACAGATCAACGCCAGGTTTCGTGGTTCGGCACAGAAGACACTGGATGGCTTAAAGGCAAAAGATACGGACCCCTCTCTCCTTCTGCCCAAGCCATCGTCCAGCAAATAACCTATGTAGTATGCCTCATCTTCGTGCCACGTGGGCGGAAGTCATGCGAAACAAGGCAAGGGTAATTGGGAAGCTGAGGGCGCGAAAAGCAATCCAGCATGGCCAAACGTCTGCTTCCTCGACCAAATCCTGTATACCATTCAGTGAAACTTGGCCATGTAACTGGGTAGAGTAAACGTGAACAAAGTCAAGTAAGAAGGACCGCAAAATATAATATGAGGAAAAAAAAAAAAAAAAAAACACACACAAAATCAATTAAACAAAGCCGGCTGCTGAAGGGCATAGTTATGCATAAAGGTCCCGCATATATTTCCGATGAGCGAGTTTTCCTTTGTTTTGTCCCTTTTCCCCTCAAACACCCCCGCTATCAAGAAATTTCAAATACAGTCCTCAGATGTTTAAACTGTAACCTCCCGCCGAAGTATCCCCCATTCTGCTACTGACAAAGAATAATGAACATCGACATTAGGTGCCCCCTACCCTGATTATACAACTTGTTCTCAAAGCGTTCTTTCTTTTTATCGATCCTGTCCCTCCCCCCTTCCTCTCCCTGTTCCCTTCCCCCTCCTTTTCCTTTTTCCTTTTTTTTCCCTTCCTTTTTTCTTTCCTTTTTTCCCCCTCTTTTTTTTTTCATCTTTTTTTTCTTTTCCCCCCCCTTCCTTCTCCCCCCCCTCCCCTCCCTCCTTATCTCCCCTCCCCCTGTCCCCCCCTTTCCCTCCCACCCAAACCAGGTGTGCAGCCAAAGGCGGCGTCAGTAGTGCAAAAAAAAAGTCCGATAAATCAAGGAGAAGATGTCAAATCGGCCGGATTTATAGTAACGAGGAAAGAACCATGTTTGCCCGAAAGGAGTGAAAAATTATCAAGCATCAGCAGCCATGGGGAACCATATAAACAGGGGGGGGAGGGAAAAAAGGGTAATAATATACAAACATCATGCTTATTCTCCTTCATTCAGGGCTATAAACATAATATAACAACCAACGAACAGCCCTCCGACATGGCGACGGAGCTGCAGAATACACAGATCAACGCCAGGTTTCGTGGTTCGGCACAGAAGACACTGGATGGCTTAAAGGCAAAAGATACGGACCCCTCTCTCCTTCTGCCCAAGCCATCGTCCAGCGTATAACCTATGTAGTATGCCTCATCTTCGTGCCACGTGGGCGGAAGTCATGCGAAACAAGGCAAGGGTAATTGGGAAGCTGAGGGCGCGAAAAGCAATCCAGCATGGCCAAACGTCTGCTTCCTCGACCAAATCCTGTATACCGTTCAGTGAAACCTGGCCATGTAACTGGGTAGAGTAAACGTGAACAAAGTCAAGTAAGAAGGACCGCAAAATATAATATGAGGGAAAAAAAAAAAAAAGAGAATTTCCATGCCCAGAGTCTATGTCCCGGGAACAAGATGTCCTTTGGTCTCAGGCCTCGACTCAGGCCTCCCTTAACTCGCCCTCGCTGAGTGACAGTACTCCACGGCCAGAAAAAGATAACTTTCCTTGGGGCCTACAGTGCCCCATCGTCGTGCGGGACAGGTGCAACCCAATGTCTACGTCGGCTCCGGGATCTCCGCGGCCTAGATGCCATCTCCCTACACTGGCCAGGGAGGGGGAACATTTCCCAATCAGGCACCCTCATATCCGGGAGGCCCAGAGCTGCGGTGAAACGCGGGACATCAGATGGCGTGCGTAGCAGGTGGGCAACGTTATCCACTCGGGCCGATAACGAGAACGGATAGCCTCATCTATATGGGATCTGTGCTTCGGATAAAGCTTGGGTCACGGGCCGCAATGCGCGCCTGGCTTGCAGCGTAGTGGGAGAGACATCATTAAAAATCTCAATAGTACCTCCATCGTAGGACCATGTGCGGCGGGCGCGAGCTTTCAAATAAATTGCTTCCTTCAGGGAAAAGTCAGCGAAGAAGCATATCAGGTCCCTCGGTGGCATCGTGGAAGATGCAGGAGGGGGCCGCAGAGCGCGGTGAGCGCGAGGGAGATCCGCTGCCGTCACCCGTTCAGAACCCAGGAGGTGATTAAAGAGGCCCGGTAGATAGATGTGCGCATCCGATACCTCCTCCGGTACTCCGCGGATACGGAGATTCTGCCTTCTGGACCTGTTATCCAGGTCATCAATGCGGCGCCAAACCTCGGAGTGCTGCAGTGAGCCAGTAATAGCTGCCTCGTGTGGCGTATTTGCCGCCTGCTCCAAGCGAGTCAGCCGTGCGTCCATTGTTGACACCTCCCCCCTCACCTCAGCGATGTCCTGCTGCAACTTCTCGCGCACCTCCGCTACCAGCGATTGTATATCTGCCCGTGTGGGCATGTCCGCAAGCAGTCGCTCAATCCGTTGCGTGGCCGCACCGAGGTCTGGGAGCGAGTATTCCGGGGAGGAGGCCGAGGACGCCATGTCCGAGGAGTCGTCGCCTCCTTGCGTTGTCGGTGGCTGGGGTCCGAAGTAGGCGTCCAATCTTCCCGTGGCCGATCTGCGTGGGGTCCCAGGGCGAGACTCAACAAGTTGAGGCCGTTTGCCACGACCCATACCGGGGTTTACTTTGCTATAAAAAGCGAATTTTTTGCGGGATTGTGAGGAGCTCAGGCACTACGCAGCCATCTTGGTTGAGCAGCAGACCACGCCCCACAATAGCCTTATTTAAACATTTCCTCCTCCACCTCAATAACTGTTAAACACTGTATAAGATAAATCAAAGCCACACAGAAAAAATCACCATAAGATTTTGGTAAATGTTGCATCATGGGAAAAATGCACAAAATGTAATTACAGTTAGGGTTCACTTGGGAATAGTGTCCAAAAATTTCTAAACACATTTTTATCTTTTCCTGCTGTCTTCAACATTTACTCTGTTTTGCTCCATAATTTATTTGTTTATATATATATATATATATACACAGTATATAATAAATATCATTTTGGATTCGTTCCAACCGGAGTCTGTTTTATATCTTTGCCCATAAATACTCATATATATATATAAATCCAATAGTGAGAGCACTCGTGGTCTTATTAAATAAAATTCAATACTTTATTAGTGATACATGGAATTTTTTGATGCATCGCTAATAAAATATTGAATTTTATTTAATAAGACCATGAGTGCTCCCACTATTGGTAATATATATATATATTAGTGCATATATATACGCTCGTATACAATTCTAAATCTGCTTTTGAAGTACTTCTGAAGATCACCAGTGTATGGAGAGATCAAGTTACCCGAGAGAGGGTTAGATACTTGGCCTATCAGAGTATCATATGCAAACACCCAAGAGCCTATGGTGGAGGAGGCTCTGGAATAGGTGAGCACTATTCTCCTTCTTCCTGGATGTTTCTAATGCTGGAATGTATCTCACTATGGGAGTGCTGCAGCCAAGATTTTGTCTTTGAGGTGATCCAGAGGAAAGAAGGATGTGTAATCCTTAACAAACTTGGAAAGCCGCAGTTGGATTTTGACTCTGGAAAGTTGTTTATTGAAATCCTCGTTGCTGAAGCAAGTGATGGATTCATAAAGACTGAATATATATACGAGTATTCTTTTTATATCTTGTGATTCACATTTAGCATTTACATGTGCATTAATGATATTTTAAATTGATTGCGGCGCAAGAGACCTTCTTTACATGTGAGCATCAATTTATCACTCTGACCAGGCGCTCGTTTACCTTGTGCGCAAAAACTACGCAAGTTCCACAAGATACACAATTTACATATGTATGTATGAAAGTTATGAGAATAAACGTTAGTTGCGGCCCTAGTTTCCACTGTAGTTTCTATAGACGTTCAATGAAAATCGACAAAGTGTATTCACAGATGATGCAAAATGATACATTGAGAGCCGCCATAGCTTCACGCTTCTCACATAAGAATAATGGTGGCACCTTAGTTCATCGTTGTTCATTGTGATTCGCAGCAAGATCCCCAGCCAAGACGATACACAGATCTGGGATTAAAAACCCTAAAACAAAGGGCCACATTACATTCTTAACTCAAAATTCCTCGCGCAAAGTGAAAATCTTTGCGCCAAGTGTTAAAGTTTTGTGCGCACTAATCACCGTTGGAATTACAATCCTCGCGTGTGTTTTCATCCGCCGATCAATTGCGCGCGCAAACAGGACGCGCCCATATACACGCGCAGTACCGTCTCATGCAAAAATCTTTAGTCTTTTTTCAAAATTCAGCCAATCAGAATTAAGAACCACACCTGTCTCACGTTAACAAATTGCGTCTGCCACTGTCAATCTGAGCATATATGCTGCAGCAATAATACATGCGCACACAACTTCATCCATTGTATTGGTTTGGTAGAGATGAATGGGCCACTGTGCTTTGGTGCATTCCTTTTTATGGGCTTGGATATTTGGGGTTAGCCAGGTTGTTCAGATTTGCCGTTAGCACCAGCTTTTTGCAGTTGCTAAAATTATGCGCGATAAGGACATGCGGTAATTACCGCAAAATAGAGTGTAATACCATACTCGTACCAGCGCACATTCACATTTGCGCTCACAATGTTAAGTATAGGACGCGCAAAGTACAGTAAGCTCGCGCAGGTTTCGTGCAGGTTCATCCGCGGTAGACGATTGTGTGCGGTTGTTGTGCTGACTGTGTAATACGGGATTCGGCGCAAATGGTTTTACCCCTCGCGTTAATGTTTTTTGCGCCGGCGCAAACGTTTGCGTGAAGATTGTAATTTTGCCTAAAGTATTTGAAGAATGATGCAAAGTGCAAACACAGACTGATGTTACTGACGCATTATTTATTCATTTAAGAAAGGCAAACCGGAATCTATAATAAAACGCGTCGGTAATTATCCTTATTATCTGACAAACAGGATAATATTCATTGGATAATAGACATGGTACTGGTTTTTATAATGGGGTTACAAAGAACACTCCTTCCACACGCCATGTCTTGAGCTTTTCTGAGCTTTCAATGACAGCTTTGAGACCTGGAAATAGAAATAAAGCAGTTATCCCAACGTCAGGTTTAGATCCTGAATCTAGAATTTGGGTTGGGGGGAATGGATCAGTCCATGAAAACGCTACTTACTTATTCAGAGAGTTGATGTGTCGTTTAAGAGGTAATGTCTTCTACTTCCTTTTTCCCAAGACAACGTCTGAAAATAGAGGAACATAGAGCGCATGGGTTAATGCAGAGTAAATGGATGGAATTTGGAGGAAAAAGTGAAAATGATCAAATTATCTGGGATTTCGGATCCAGTGCCGGCTTCTTAGGTACATCTGCTGTGTATTGACAGCTGCGATCCAAACTCAGAAGAGTGAGCGGCGCCTGGAATCCCACTGATTCTATATGGCCAACTCAACGTATTCAAGCCCCGTACGCACTGCTCTCCGCCATACAGACACACACTGGTTAATCCAGGAATTGTGAGAAAAGAAAAGTAACTGACTGAAATGTAAAATAAACTTTCAGTGACTCGCCTCTTTCTCCAGTTTGTATGATGGTATCACAGCAAATTCAATCCTCGGCCGAGAGCGTGAAGTGCTGAGCCGGCCTGTGGGAGAAAAGGGGCATCAGTGAAAGAGCCAGGAGGATACGACATGCAAGCAGTGTCTATAGACATTGATAAACCCCCAAAAAGGAAAAACATATCGATTACAGATTAAAACTGTTCATTCAATACATAACTGAATATATTTTATTGGTAATAGTGCACCTTTAGTAGAATTAAATTAAGATTGAGTTAACCCATTCAGTGCAGCAATGGCCTGTCTGCTTCTGGACTGAAAATTATCCATTAAAGCAATAACTTATATGTTCACTGGAATAGTTTCTATAAAACGTTATAGAGATAAAGATAATAAAGCTTTTATACTTGGTTACTCACTATGTCCTTAGATAGTTCACAGGTATCAGGTGAGATCTGGTGCCGCCATGCTGGATTTTCCCTTCTTCGGTGGATACATTGTGTCAGATCCCTGGTTTGCCTATAGACACTGAATGCCGGGCGCTTCATGGCTCAATGCCCTGTGTGTTCGCCTGGCTGTTGTCTAGAATAGTCTCAAAGTCTGTGTCTGAAAGCTCAGATTCACCAGCTTCCACATCGTAGTTGTCTTCGTCATGCATCATCATTTCTCTCCCAGCAAAAATGCATTCGGATGTTGACATTCCGATACAATAAAGGTAGATGTGGAAAGTGATTAAAAATCCTAAAAAGGCGAACACCAACGTGTAGATAGCTGCTGAAACGGTGGCGATGACCAATATCACGATCGCTGCCAATTCCCCAGGAAGTATAGGAAGGGATTCGCCTCTGGCCGTCAAAATCGTTGTCGATATCTCTGCAATTGTGCCGGCGCCCCGTAAGCGTGGCTGTATGTAACACACAGAGATGATGTACCAGGCCATGACCGATATCTGTAATGCTATCAGGAAGCCGCTTACTATGGTGTTGACAAAGAAGCGGTAGTTTCTTCCTCCGATGCAGGTATTCAGCCATTCGCAGTGATGGTCATGATGCTCCACCAGTTTGTTGCAGGTATTGCAGAAGAAATTTATACCTCGGTCGCTTTCATGACGTCCAACGCGGCAGCAACGCGTTTTGGAATCCCAGACGCACTTCACCGGATTCCACATGCTGTTTTGTTTCCCACCTGATGAAGGGTTGATGGATACGGCAAGGACATAGCTTATAAAACCCCAGACGTACAGGACAGTTAGACATACGTAACCAACTGTCTGCAAGAGTCCGGGAATGACGGGGAGGAAGATGCCGAATCCAGCGACCGCACCGAACACAAATGTGACCAAGAGGATAATCTGTCTTGGGGTCAGCGGTCGCTGCCAGCCATTCTTCCTCTGCCATCGCTTCGGCACATTGAGGTCCATGTTGTACTGAGCTGACCTCCAACACAGCAAAGGTTTAACTAGATGGACTTAAACCTATAGTTAAAAGTATAAAACTGGGATTAATACAAGACCAGTGTCTAAAAGGGCATAACCCTAGGATGGCTAAAAGCAAAACCTATAATTACCTGTAAGCCGATGCACAATTGTCTGAAGAATCGTCGAATAATCGCAGATAAAGCAAGAGCAGTAGATTTATCAGCCTGAGCGTGATATCTCCAACCAGAATGTGACCGATGAGGGCAATGACATCACTTAAAAGGTAAACAGACATTTGTGATGTCACACTACCTGGTTGCTAGGCGACGTCTAAACAAAATTCTTTAAAGTCACAGTGATGCAGCGGAACCCAAACCAGGATGTAATGATTCATGTCAATAATGCATTAGACTCTTTTATTATTGGGAGATTAATGATTTATGTTTAAAATTAGAATTATTTCACGCTGTTTACAACAATTTGAAGACAGGTTCCTCTTGAACCTAAATCCCTCTTAAACACTGAGCCCCCGCTATAACAAGGTGATTCTACTCGTTAACCCCTTAAGGACCAACAATGTAACATGTACATCATAAATGCATTGACTTTAAAGTTAAAGATAAGACGGAAAACTGTCAACAGCTAAATCTAAAAATCAGCTGGAAAAACATCACCAGGTGTATATCCACACCACACATTACAAAATCTATAAAACAAATAGTGAAAGTCTCTTTAACAAGAAAGTGCATATAAAATTATTTCTATCTATTGTATACTATATAAATATATAAAATAGAAACACTTACAAGGTAAACAGACATTTGTGATGTCACAGTACCTGGTTGCTAGGCGACGTCTAAACCAAAAAAATTTAAAGTCACAGTGATGCAGCTGAATCCAAACCAGGATGAAAAGATTTATGTCACTCATAACCAAGGAAAAGGACTGTAACTGCACTGACCTGTTCAACAAAGCAAATAATGCATTAGAATAATTTATTATTGGTAGATTAATGATTTTATTTTTCAAATTAAAGTTATTTCATGCTGTCCACAACAATTTGAAGACAGGTTCCCCCTGAATCTAAATCCCTCTTACCACTGAGCCCCCACTATAACTAAGTGCTTCTCCTTGTTAACCACTTCGCTGCTACGGACGCGCTCAGCGCGTCCAACCGCATGTCACGTTCCATGCGGTGGACGTGCTGAGCGCGTCCTGCCTTTGGGGTCAGCGTTCGGCCGGGTTCCGACCGATCGCTGGCCCCCCCGGTGCGGGCTGACATCCTCGATGTCAGCCCAGCATCCGGAACCGCCGCCGGGCTAATTAGGTGTCATCGCGGCGGCGCTATGACACCTAATTCAGGCGCCCCCCCCCCCGCAAGTGCGGAGGAGGCGCCTGAAAGGGAGGGGGAGGTCCTTCAGACCTCTCTCCCTCCCGATCGGCGGCGTTGCGCGGTTAACCCAGGCACCATTTGGAAGGGCACAGCCTGCCCTTC
This sequence comes from Leptobrachium leishanense, assembly GCA_009667805.1. NCBI lineage: Eukaryota > Metazoa > Chordata > Amphibia > Anura > Megophryidae > Leptobrachium > Leptobrachium leishanense. The sequence continues at coordinate 81,791 of RXON01001454.1, forward strand.
CAAATGGTACCTGGCATTAACCCCTGGGGAGCTGGATCACGAATCGGC